>PVHY01020239.1:0-25925 GCA_004024945.1 Uropsilus gracilis | reverse complement strand
TCGTCGTCGTCGTCGTCGTCGTCGTCGTCGTCGTCGTCGTCGTCGTCGTCGTCGTCGTTTTCGTCGTCGTCGTCTTCGTCGTCGTCGTCTTCTTCATTTTTTCATTCTTTAAATCACAAACTCAGTAAATGGTTTTTGGGATGTCTTCCCCACCTCCCTCCCTCAGGTGCCCCCTCCATTTTCTCAAACCCCACTCTTTGTTGTTTGCTAGTCTGTGTTAAGTCCAGTAGTCTCTTTCTTTCCTGTGGCAGTGTTCTTTCACTGGGTGAAGGACTATGTTCTCGGAACCAGGTGAGCCTTGATGGTAGGTTTTCAGTCTTAAGTTTGCGTTGGGCAGCCAGTCTATTTTTTTTTTTTTTTTTTTTTTTTTTTGAGACTAGGTCGTGCTATTTTTGCCCGTGGAACCGCAGGCTCTCATTGCCCGGGGTACCACAGACTCAAGCAATCCCCAGCCTCAGCTTCCCAGGTAGCTGGGATTACAGGCGTGCACCACCACGCCCAGCTATTTTTTTGGAACTAGATCTCGCTATGGGCCCCAGGCGGGACTCGAACCGCGATCCCTAGCCCCGGCCGCTTTATAGGCTGAAGCTTACAAACACGAGCCACTGTGCCCGGCCAGCCAGTCTATTTTTATTTGTGGACTTTCCATGCTTTCTCATTGGAGTCTGTCTTCTCCAGCCTCATCTCTGTTGTTTTGCTGCTTTACCTTGTGGTTCTGGCATTAGATTTAGGGGGTCTCATCCTCTGCCATTGCCAGTGAAGAAGTTTCTCTATGGATACAGGCAATTTTCATTGGCCATTGTAGAAGATCTTCTCTGCCTCAGTTTGCAGCTTTACTGTGGGGCCGATGCCCCCAGTCTTTGGCTTTCCTTTCCTCTCCCATAAAGTGGGAGAAACATCTATAGAAACAAGATATTATGAAGAGCACCTATGTGCTTGCCGAGTCTGGAAGACCCAAGACCTCATTTCGGAGCTGACTTCTGGGAGAGCAAGGTGCCCCATCTCCCAGTTTCTAGGTGGAAAGTGGTGACTCATTTAATGAGTAGCCTGAAGTAGTACCCTATTCAATGTGCCTGGGACTCTCCTGTGGGATCATCATGTGGATTTTGTAGGTTTGAGGGGGGGGGCCTGAGATCCTGTATTCCCAAATTGTATTTTAGTATTAAGCATCTCCAGTATTAATTGATAACTTGCTCATGATGATTAAGAAAAACGGTAGGGTCTTATTTTACAGAAAGCAGAGTTTTAAAGTCAGCCCCCAAGTTAAAGTGATATATATGTATACGTCTGGCATTAATTTGAATTTTTTTAATATTCATAGAGAGAAAAGACATTCTGTTGGCATTATCTCCCAGTTTCTAGGTGGAAAGTGGTGACTCATTTAATGAGTAGTCTGAAGTAGTACTTACCCAATTCAATGTGCCTGGGACTCTTCTGGGGGATCATCATGTAGATTTTGTAGGTTTGAGGGGGGACCTGAGATCCTGTATTTCTAAATTGCCAAGTAATTTTACTGCCATTGATTTATGTGCTATATGCATTGCCTGGTCAGAGTAGTGGAATAGGTATTGAGAACTGAGAAAGGTATGATTATGACATCTACCTTTACTGCCACCTTTTTGTGTAAATAGCTAAAACACTTTTTTTCCTAATTTCTTCACCAAAAACAGTGTCAAAGGGAATTTTAGGCTGGTAGGTTTCTTTAGCAAAGAGATGTTTAAGTCTAGTTGGAGCAGATATACAAAATACTTTCAATGTAAGAATATGGTTTACTCTTTATAAGGCATACATGTATAATTTTGGTTTAATGTTAAAAAACACAATAGTAGCAGAGACAAGGTCACATGATGTCATCATTCCTTATCATGTTAAGTCTCCCCTTCCTCTTTCCTGGGCTTCTCAAACTCCTTAATTCAAAATTTGTATCCTTTTCTTCCAGATTGATGTTTGGAGCTGCATATTCATTGCAGCTCCCCCAAACTGTTATTAATTTTATTTTTCCTTTGCCAAAAAATAAGTCATTAAACTGTTCTTAGCAACTATGAGCGTTTTGAGACTTCAGCCGCAGACTTAGAAGACTAAATACACAAATGAAGTTGTATCTGGTAAAGATGGACCACCTTCTAAGTCTCATGATTACCTCTTTGACAGTGAAAGACCTCTAGCCTAAAATTTTGTATTCACTATAAACTGCTAAGTATTTAATTGCCTTTGCTATTAAAGTTTACATCTATTTTGTTTAAATTAACTTTGCTATTGAAAAGATTTTCTTGTCCCCAGTCTCAAGTGAGTTAAAGGATGTAAATTCACAACCCATTAATGAAATCACAGTAGAGCATGACTTATTTCCCATAAGTCATGTGATTTTTTTCTAATACATCATGGTCCTTGGAGTTTAAGACAAAATTTTCAATGATATAAACTCTGTATCAAAAATTTTTATGGTCTATAACCCTAAGCACTTTATTTTATTATAGAACAAGGCATTTCACTGAAACTGGTCTAACATTCTCCTACTTTTTTCTAGAAAACAATAATATTTTGCCATAACAATAGCTTTTTACTAGACTCCTTTTACTAGACACCTCATTAGAATTTTATGATTCAAAAATCCACATTTTTAAAAATGTTTAAACTGATTTTAAAAATAATCTAGTTTATATTTTCCACCCACAGAGATAACATAGAAAAAAATAACATAAATGGTAAGGAAGTATACGTTTTTTCCTCCTTTGTCAAAGACCAGTTGACTATATATGTATGGTTTTATTTCTGGGCACTCAATTCTGTTCCATTGGTCTGATTGCCTGTTGTTGTACCAGTACCATGCTGTTTTAATTATTATGGCTTTGTAGTATAAATTGAAGAGTGGAAGAGTTAGGCCTTCATTCTCTCTTTTTTTGGGTAGGAGGCTTTCTGATATTCAAGGTCTTTTGTTAATTCCATATGAATTTCTGTAATTTTTTCTATATCTTTAAAGAATTTTGCTGGAGTTTTTATAAGGATTGCATTGAACCTGTCAATTGCTTTTGGAAGGATGGTCATTTTGATGATCTTAGTTCTTCCAATCCATGAGCAGGGAACAAAGATAGCCTCTTCAATAAATTGTGCTGGGAAAATTGGACAAAGGCATGCAAAAAAAAATGGACCAAAACATCATCCTTACACCATGTACAAAAATCAACTCAAAATGGATAAAAGACTTAAATGTCAGACCTGAAACCATAACATACATAGAAGAAAACGGGCAAAACCCTCCATGAATTACAATTCAGAAATCCCTTTGTAGAAACATCTACAGATGGCAAAAAAAATGAAGGAAAACATAAGCAGATGGGACTACATCAAGCTAAAAAGCTTCTGTACAGAAAAAGAGACAACAGAAAAAACTAAAATCCCATCTGAATGGGGAAAATTTTTTTGCCCTCCACAAGAGTGATAAGGGTTTAGTAATGAAGATCCACAAGGAACTTACACAACTAAACAAAAACAAAACAAGAATCCCAATCAAAAAATGATAAGAAAAACTAAAAAAGACTCCTCTCCAAAGAAGAAATACTAATGGCCAACAGGCACATGAAAAATTGCTCAACATCACTAGCAATCAGGGAAATGCAAATCAAAACCACAATGAAATACCATCTTACACCAGTAAGAATAGCCCACATCAAAAAAAACAAAAAAACAAAAAAACCAAAAAACAAAAAAAAATGACCAACAACAAGTGTTGGCATGGATGTGGAGAGAAAGGAACACTCTTACATTGCTAGTGGGTATGTAAACTGGTCCAGCCACTATGGAAAGCAGTGTGGAGGACCCTAAAACTAATGAAAATGGAACTACCATTTAACCCAGCAATCGCTCTTCTGGGAATCCACCCAAGGAGACCTCAATGTGGGTACAAAGGGACACCTGTGCCTGGATGTTTATTGCAGCACTATTTATAATTGCAAGGATATGGAAACAACCCAAATGTCCCAAAACATGAATGTATGAAAAAGATGTGGTATACATACACAATGGAATATTACTCATCAGTTAAAAACGACAAATTAATGAATTTATGGTAACATGGGTGTACCTAGAAGAAATCATATTAGCAGAAACAAGTCAAAAAGAAAAAGACAGACACCAAATAATTTCACTATTATATGGGACATGGGAAAGATAAACAAAAAAAAAGCCATGAAGAAAAGTCAAAAGAAGCTAACAACCAAATTAAATTATACAACTGGGGGAGGGGCAGGGTGAAACAGTCAGGGATATTAGGGGGGTGAACCCCAGCAATTACAAAGATGTGAAATTTATATATAAATAAATGATTTGATTAAAAAAACAAATTTAGTAGGCAGTTTTATAAAATCTAATCAGTCAATTCTAAAATTTGGTGGAAATTTCTAAAAATGAAAAAGACCAGAATAATCAAATAAAACTTTGGAAAAAATGGTAAGGAAGTTTACAATTTCAATTAACAAGCTTGATAAAAATGGTTTCTTTTGTGGGCAAAATAAACTACAAAGCACAAGGTATTGCTCCAGTAGGAGATGCTTTTGGGTGTTTAGTTTTGCCACTTTTCTTTACCAGAAGGGTAGGAGATGGGGGTCTCAGGCAAATCTGGGGTGAGAGCTAAGGTTGTTGGTACAGTGAGAGTCAGGGTGAGGCCGCTGACCAGGGTGCTGAGAGGGGAAGTGGTTGCAAGTGCAGCCAGCCTGTGAGCAATGGAGTTGAACAAAATTCTGCAGCAAGCCTGTGCTCTTTCCATTGGGTGTCCAGTATGGATTTCAGAGGGCAATGTAGCAGGGGCAGCTGCCTTGTAGAAAAAAGTAGCACTAATTTAGTGGGGAGTTGGAATTTATTGTTATCTAGTGTAGACTTTCATGTAGGGAATATTAATTGATAGTTCTATAATTGTCAGTTAATTAAAGATGCTTAAAATACATGTTAGTTCATGTCTTTTCACAAGCATGAATTATCTTTTATGGCATTAGGTAGAAGCTCAGTGAACTATCTCCTATGCTATATGGAATTAAGAAACCTCCATTACTAATCATGAAACTTTTAGGAAGGATCACTTGGGATTGTAGTTTTCAAATACTTTTCTTTTAAACCATCAGAGACTTTAAAATAGGCAATTAAGACACAATAATTTCTCTTCTTGTGACATGAGACTTGGAAACATGTAGTTCTGGGACTTGGTGGAAATTCCATTTCCTCATCACGGTCCTTCTTTCTGTTCTACCATCTTTGCAGAACTGAAAGATGATGGCCACGGCACTAGAGTGACAGTCACTCTGTGCAAGAAGAGGAAGGGCTAAAGGAATCGTCCTATCACTACAATGAGCCTCTTTTGGGTAACTCTCCCAGATGGCTCCATCAACAATGAATTCTCCATTATTTATTTATTTTTGGCCACACTGATCTTTGAGGAAGCCTAGGAATGTGGTTTGTAATTGCAACCAGTAACATTGGTATTTTGTTAGTAAGAAAGAAGGAGTCTACTGAGTAAGTAACCGGTAGAGTCTTGCCACAAATATTTAGCATTTTAGTGAAACATCTGTCATGATGATGAAGTATGGATACACTTCAATAAGAACTTTCAAGGACATGGTATTGTCTGTGAGTTAAATGAACTTTCTCTCATGCAGCCAAAGCAGTGAACACATTTCTTAGGGTATTAAAAGAGGAAATAGAGAAACAAAAAAGAAAGCTAGGAAGTATGAAAGCAGCTGCTCCAAGTGTGGCAAAGTGAAAGGGGAGCACAGAGGCACAGAGGTGTCACTGTTCTGGCATGGCAGATGGAGTTGTTCACTCTTTCAGTGCCCCCTTGTGCCCGATATACTGTATCAGGATAATAAGGTTAAGTTCTTTTGAAGAGACTGGAAGAAGTGCTCCCCCCATTTCAGTTAGAATGTATCAAAATGAGTTTTTATTACTAGAAAAGCAAAAAGAGGAAAAAATGTATCTTAATGACATTGAAATTAAAAGTCCTAATGTTGAGGCTTATCCTTATCTTACATTTAGATTGGGAGGTTTTCCCCTTAAATTTATTCATGATTTTTTTTTTTTTGCATTTTCAGGTTTCTTTTAAATCTACCAAGCTATCAGCTTATAGGCAGTGTACAAACAAATTCTATCATTCAGAATTTGAAAGGTTGTGTGAGCCTAAAACATCTATCTGGGTTGTGTAGATATCAAACTAATCTTTATTAAAGAGTGTACAAGTCACAGTCCTTCTGATGGCCTTAGGGCTGGAATATGTTTTCCATTAATACAAAACATTTAAAATATGACCATCATTCTATTTTTGTTTCCCTTATAATTTGTTTTATTGATTAGTTAGTTAGGACCCTCATCTCTTGAGACAAAATGGACATGAGTTAGACTATTACATCAAGATTGTAGTGTTTCATTAGCATTAAAGAGGAGAAAGAAATTCGCTAAGTTTCATGGGTCAAAGTAGGAAATAGAACTGAGGACTCATCCAGAGTTCATGTCCAGTGCTCTTTTGTGGATGTTCATTGTCACTCTACCTTCTTTCTCTAAGTTAGATTTCATGCATTCTAAACTTCCTTTAGTAGAAGAAAATGGAGCAATATGTAAGAATGTCATTGGGCTAGCACAGTCAATAGGAAAGTTAAATTTTCTTCTACTTAAAATAAATTGCTGTCAATTTAAAACATAGTAGACATATAATTCACCACAGGCAAAGAGGAAGGAGAACGTTTGGAATTTATTTTCAATAAAAGATCCTGCAAGTAACCCCCTGGAACTCTGGTTTTATGGATCCCTATTAACATGTGTACTTGTAGCAAGAATATGAAGCTCTTAAAATCTGCCCTTTCAAGAACTTTAAAAAGTTATGTAGGGAGTTATAAGTATAAAAGATGAAAATGAATACTTTCCCCTTGGTAAATGTATTTCAGGAGCATTGTGAAGCCATAAAGAGAAAGTTGCGGTTAATAGAAGCTCACCAGGTAATTTTCCAGAGTATAAAGAAGGAACTAAAAGGTGAAAAGGAAAAAGAGAAAGATCTTTAACTAAACAACTTTTATGTGTCTGGTCAATAAAAACTTAAATGCAAATTATATATTTTTGCTTATTTTATTATAATATGGCTAGGCAGACATTGGGAAAATTCAATACATCTTTACAGCTATGTCTCACTTTACATATTATCTGAGATTATTTACAACTGGATTATAGAGGAGATTCTTAGCATTTCTGTATGAGAGTCTATTCAATCACCCTGTTATGGACCTTTTCCTTAGCTTCAATCCATTCAGACATGGCCGTCACCACCTGGTCCTAAATGTAGTGAGCAGTAATTAGAAAATATTTCCTCTGTTCACAGTCTCTTTGCTTCTCAGTGTGAGTGTGGTCGGCAACTTGGTCACATCAGTGCATATGTTTTGTCTGAGAATTTGTTTGAAATTCAGATCTCAAATCCTTACCCTAAACTGCCAAATCAAAAGCACTAAAAAAAATATCTTTGGGTGAACTGTTTGCATATTAAACTGTTTGCATATTTAATATTAAAGATATTAAATATCTTTGGGTGAACTGTTTGCATATTAAATGCTGACTTTGAAAATCATAAAGTATAATTCATAGAACTTTGACTGTCCAATCTGGGAAGTACCTGGAAAATAACAGCTGGAAAGATTATCTCTGTGTATAATTTCTTTATCTCTATTAGGTGTTTCTTTTTTCTGTATTTTATAATAACAACTATTCTAATGAGTTAGCTTTTTTGTAAAATCTAACTGACTTCATTATTCCATCAGTATATGTATTAGACACTCTATGTAACCAAGTATAATAAAAAGATGATAAAGATATGGCTCTCCTTGAGAGACTAAGATTCTGGCCAGAATAGCAAATTTAGTGATTCAAGGAGTCCTAGCTTCATTGTGATTTTCTTAACCTAAGGTGACTTACAGATTCTCTTGATAGTGTGATGAAATTATAGGAACCTCAAGAAACAGTCCACAATTTGGGTGTTAATTGACCAAAGAAGGCTCAACATGTCATTAGTTACTCATGCTGAGACCCATGTCAGTAAACTAAAATGTAGCTGTTAAGTTTCTATGCTTAGCTCTCCTAGAAAAAGAAGGCCAAGGTCAACCAATCAGTGCTAACCTGCTCAGCACACATATCTGACCTGGCTCCAAGACTTTTCCCATCTTCTTATGAGTGAAGCAACCTTGGTTTAGTCAATCAGAAAGTATAACTTCTTTCTTCTTGCTCTTTTTTGATTTTACTTTATAACAACTCTCAAAAACTCCCATCTGTCTTCTAGATTGTTGAATGAGAGTCTGCTAGATTGGTAAGCTGTCTGTGGAAAAACTTATCTTTTAAACAGACACTGGAGGATAGACTTAAGGTGAGGAAAATTCATGGGAATCCGAGTGTACCTCCTCAGATAGTCATCCTAATCTGCTTCACTTTGGCCACAGTGTCTGTGATTCATGAATCCTAGAGATACAAACTCACAAACTCATCTTTAAAATTTTATTTTTATGTGTATTTTACCCCTGGAAAGAGATACTAAACTATTAACCTGATTATCAAAATAGTTCATTTCCCAAAAACCAGGTCTAATAGATAACGATTGTGAAGATTTATATAGGTTTTTACTAATTAGAAAATTGTTCACATGTGTTATCCTTAGCCGCTCAACAGCATGGAGAAATTGAAGAGTCAGGATTACTAAAGAAAATATCACGGACCAGTTTAGCTTGGTACTCAATAGCCATTACCCTACTTTTTTTTTGGGGGGGGGGGCTAGTCAGCTCTCTTGAGGGGTCCTTTTCCTCTAAACCTTACATATACCATATCTACAACTCTTCCCACAGAGGTGTTCTGATTACCAACTCTTAGTTCTTTCTCGTCACCACCAGTCTCTTACTGTGTCTGATTTGGTTCTTACCCAAGACACTTGTCTCAGGTTTCCTGTAGTGTGCAGGCAGAACAAATCCACTGTGCAAACTTTCGTGGCCACGAAGGGAAGAAAGACAAAGGAGAGAAGAAAGACAAAAGAATTAAGGAAGGACATGATATTCTTTTTCATGGATAATACTATGGAGATTCCATGGGGAAGAAAATTTTACTTAAAATATAGCTTAGATGACAGCAAGTTTTCTCTTTGGACAATGTGGATTAGAAATAATTTGAGGGCAGAGCCTCTCATGCCCCCGGGCCATCCGGCCTTGCTGGCGGCCCCACATGCTTTCTCATATCCCTGGCTCTATCCCACTTTGGTGGTCTATGGGAGGGGGACAGGCTGCCCAGGCAGTGCTGGGTTGGATTAGAGCGCAGGCACTGCAGTGGCCAAACCCTTCCAAAAGACAGGCTGAGGTTGCAGAGGTGGAGGGGAGGATGGGGGGTATGAACCTTTAATCCCCTCTGGTTTGCCTCAGGTCCAGAAACCCTCATCAGGAATAAGGAAAATGTCATCATTTAACACAACCACATTTAACACAACCACAAGTATAGAAGAGATGAGGGATAAGAATAAAGGCCCTCGAAAGACATGCCACCTGGGCAGGACCAAAATGAGAGCCGGGAGAGAACCACTGAACACTGAACTATGATAACAAGCAAAGAGTCTATCTAAGAAAGAACTACAACTACAACATCACCAAGGACTTGGGAGCAAAAATCCCAGTTCAAAGATGCCTTCGACAATGGCAAAGCACACCCCCTGACCACAGGGGAGGTAGGGTGCAGAAATATGACACTAGCCCTACAGCAAAGCTGCAAACCAAAATAGAGGAAATCAGACACCTTCTGTGAATAGCTGTTCCTATTGAGGAACCTCTCTACCCCCCCCCCAAAAAAAAAGCAACAAAATGGGACAGAAAGCAACAAAGTGGGACAGAAAACAAAATGGAGGTGACAACCACCAAGAAAAAGGAGGCACTGAAATACTGAAATAAGCCAAATGAACTCAGGCTGGTCTTTGATTGCAAAATTAAGACTGGAAACCTAAGCAACATGGTCTGTCATGTACCAAGAAACCAAACCACTTTTTCATCCAGGATAAGGACATAGTTCCAGAAAAAGAAAAGACCAAAGGGCCAAACAAGGACAAACAGCAATAAGAAAGGAGATACAGCGACAGGGTAGGGTGGGGTGTGGGCAGGGAAGGGGTAAAATTTCCATGGGGATCAACAATCATACACTATAAAGAATCCAAAAATAAAATAAAATGAAATGAAATAATTTGAGTTTTAATTTAGTAAAGTTTTTAGAATAAAGAACCTTAGTTTTCCAGAAGTTCCACAGTTGGTGGAGATTCGACTCTGTTTCATAGTGTGGGGATTCCAAAATACAACTCTTTGCTTTTCTTGAATGATCTTGGATATATTTAATAGCATGAGTTAGTTAGTCTAATAGATTTTCTTTGAAATATTTTGTTTAAAGTTTTTATTTTTCTTTTAGTCTTTAAGAATTAGATACATGAACTAAAATATATTCCCCTTTCTTTGAACTGCAGTCTTGATCAAATATAGCAAACTAGATTTGATGGCAAGGAAGCACTCTAGGTTAGTAGAAGTTGGCATGTTATTTCTTTGAGACTTAGATGAAATTTCTTCTTTGATGATTATATTTTTGAAAAATCTTTTTAGTAGATGTTTTGTGGATTTACAATGTAGATGATGGTTTCTTCTCATTTTTTACATTGAAATTCATGTATGAATTATAGTGTCTAGAACAGTCTCATTAGTTCATTTTCATTTACCTAATAGTAACAATTTACTCTAATTGAATCTTTTAATTGAGAAATACCAGGGCACTTTACAAGCATTAATTAATGCTCCCAACTCCCCAGTGCGGTAGGTAAGTGTTAGCCTTGTTTTATAAATGGAGAACTTAAAGAACAGAGTTAAGTGACTTGCCCAGGGCCACCCAGGAAGTCAAGGGGTGGAAGGCTGAGAGGAATAGCCCAATCTTGGCTCTGGGCCCATGCTCATCCTCTTGGTTCTCAAGTGGAAGGCAGACCTGTGTTTTGATTCCTGTACTATAAGAGAACAAGAAGAGACAGCAGAGATCCTCTAATTTTCACACCTTTGTTCGATAGATAAGGAATCTTAAATCACAGAGCAGTGATGTGATTTCATTCTCTGAGGTACATTTGTTTATTCACTTAACAAATATTTGTTGAGTACCTGCTACATGATAAGCCCACATACATTCTAGGAACATACTGAAGAAAGTCAGGTCCCAGTTCTTGAGGAGCTTATATGACAATTGGATGAAGACTGTCACTGAACAAACACATTTTATACTTAGACTGTAAAAATTGGGAAGAAAAAGAGGGGAGGAAAAAGGGTGTGTGTTGAAAGGAAGATGTTGCTATTTTATATGTAAGTTGTAATAAAGGTCTCACTGATAATAGATACTTGAGGTATGATTGAAGGAATAAGGCATATAGGTAGCAGGGGGAAAAGTTTCCCAAGTAAAGCAAACTGCATATGAAAATGTCCCAAATTTGAAGAGTTTTTGTCTGATTTGAGGAAGAGCAAGCAGGTCTATTTACCCAAGGGAAGTAAGCAAAGGGAAGAATCTTAGGCAATGAAGTCAGAGTATAAAAGGGAACTGTGTTTAGAGGTCCTTCAACTTTTATCCACCTAACAGTTGAGGCCATGAGAAAATTTGAGTGCATGAGTAATCCATTCTGACTTACACTTGTGAAGGATTACTCTGGCTGTTACATGTATGGGGTGGGGGGAAGAGTATTTATACAAGGAAGCAAATTAAATGGGCAAATTATGCTAGAATTGAATATTGACAGAGGCTATATGGCAGTGAATAGCAAAAGTTATCATGAACTGAACAGCTCCAGCATTAATTACCAGCTTCCAGTCACAAGTCTATCTCCTAACAGTGCAAAGGATATAGTAAGCTACAAAAAATTAGAAAATAATTTTTCTGGATGAATAGCAGCAACTTTATCTAAATTATTTTCTGTTGATGTTCTTTAAGACACAGTCAAAAGATAACCAAGGATGGCACATATGTAGAGGTCACTCAGATGAGATACTTTTTAAGATTCTGACTGTAGATAAAAAGAGAAAGGGATGAAGGGAATTGTTGATGGATCAAATATCTCTTCTGGAGATAAACTTTAATCACTTGATCAGTGGGCTTGGGTTCAAGTTCCAGCTCTATCTTGGAAGTTGAATTACCTTGGATAAATTTGCATTTCAGAACATCAGCATCCCCATTTGTGGAATACTGGTGTTTTCATTTAGTCAAATCACTCATAAGCTCAGATCACTGAGATTAGACTCTAACTACGATTTCTTGGTAGGAGATACATTAAAGATTAATTTCTATACCTGTTTTTTTTAAAGAAATGTTGCATGGAAATGCTTATAAAATACATCACTATATATCTCAGCCTTCATTTTAGATCTTATGATCTAAAAGAAAGTTTAGCAAGAAAAGTATAGGTCTCAGTAATTCTGTTAGTTTTTGTCATCGGGCATTTTTAAGTGCATGCTACATTATAGAGTTTAAGATTTTTTAATGAGTGAGTCATCATCACTGAGCAAGAAGGTTTTTGTGAATGAATTTATTTATTAGGAATGCTTTCAGCTGTGACAGGAAGATAAGACCAGCACAGGGTGTTGAGTGATACATATATGTTATTTTACAAGCTATAAAGTTTAGAGGATGGTAGAGTAGAAGATGTAGTGATTCAAAAGTCAGAATTCTGAGCTATTTGTGTTTTTCTATTTAACCCTTCCTAGTATATTTGGTTTTCATTATCAAGGTTCTTATCTCCTACTCACAGATGGTTGCTTATCTTATAACGCTTGATATTCCATCCTCACGGTAGCACATTCAGCAGAGAAAAAGATGCTTCCTTAACCAAACTTATTATTTTTATCTTAGGTGGGAAACCTCTAATAGACATTCTCTCAACTCTCAAGAGTCATCGCAGGATCACATAGCACTTCTAGAAGCTTTTGCTTATTCATTTTGAAGGGAAAGGATCACCAAGTCTGACAAAGGCATTGCGAGTCAGTCCTTGTAGATTAGAGGAGGCTGTATTCCCTACGAGCGAGAATTCTTTGACCACTCTTCAGCCTAAATTAGAATTCTTTTGGCAGGTAAGCAACTGTATTAGATTATAGCTTACTTTACACTCTATTTGTGTGGGAAGAAGGGGATAGGGATAATATTTGGGCAAGGAATTGTTTGAATGACTACCTTAACTATGGTAGCTTGGGCTAACATTTCTGGAAATTAGATTTATGGTATAATATAAATTCCTGCAAAGAAGAACCCAACTTGCTTTGCTGGCTTGTTGGAGGATAGGAATATATCAAGGATTTTGGGTGTGATTGTAAATGAAGTTCATAAGTAGGTAGGGCCATGCCAAGAATTTGCATGTTACTTTGAGTAAAATGGGAAGACAATGAAGGCGTGTTAAATGTAAGAATGACAAGATCTAATTTATGATTTATGAATGATACTTATGGATGTTGAGTGGTTAATGGAGATGGTAAGAATAAAATCATGGAGATGGGTTAGGTCATTTTAGGCAATGAGACAGTGGAGGCTTAGGCTAAATTGATAGTGTAGCTATCGTGTATGTCCCCTATGATTCACTCTTCTTCTTCTTCTTTTATTTTTTGGAGACTCGGTCTCGCTATTTTTGCCCATGGAACTACAGGATCACATTGCCCAGGGTACCACAGACTCAAGCAATCCCCAGCCTCAGCTTCCCAGGTAGCTGGGATTACAGGCATGTGCCTCCATGCCCAACTATTTTTTGGGACTAGGTCTTGTTATGTGCCCCCGGCGGGACTCAAACCGTGATCCCTGTCCCCGGCAGTGGCTTCCTAGGCTGCCACCTACAGGCATGTGCCACCATGCCCGGCTGATTCACTCTTCTTAATGCTTGTACCCTCATGCAGTCGTTTCACACATTTTATCAGGATTCATCAACTGACCAACAGACTACAGCAAAGGTGGTGTTTTGTTGCTTCTGAGATTTGGTTATTAAAGACTGTGGTTTTCATCTTGGTCTCTTTTTTGGTTTTCTCACTGGTAGACCACATTAGGACCCACACTCAGGAGACGTTCATGTAGTAAGGAAAGTCTCCCACCAGCAGCCATCAAGGAACTGAGTCATACCAACAGCCACCTGGATGACCTCTAAATAGGATCATTCCCAGACTGAGATGGCTGCAGCCCTGGCTGACTGCAACTTCTGAGAGCTGCTCAGACAGAACTTCTCAACAGTCTTCTGGATTCCTGACTTTAGAAACCAGAGGAAATAAAATGATTCTCATTGTTCTAAGGCACTATGTTCTGGAATAATTCAGGACATCACAATAGATGACTAATATAGGTGGTAGGAGTGGAGGTGGAGAGGATTAGAATTTTAGAGAATTTGATGCCTGTGGATTCAGCAGGAATTCCTGATGGATTATGTGTAAAGAGTGAGAGAAAAGAGTCTGATCAAAGTTAGCTTCCAGAGTTTTTAACTTAAGCAACTGCGGGGAAGAGGAACTTTAATGTTATTTATTGAAATGAAGAAATTTAGATTGTAAACAGGTTTGGGGAATTAAGCAACAATTTTGGCTTTAGGGCACATTAGATTTGAGATGCTGATTATTTCCCAGATGGGAAATTGACTGTGTTTCTGAGTTCTGGTAAGAAACCAGTAGTGGAGAAATATCTCAGAATATAGGTGATACTTATAGACCATGGCACTGAGGAGCTAATCTTGTATGGATGTATAGTGAAGAAAAGGGCCCATGGCATGTTCTTATTGTGAATGTGAAACAGGGAATGAAAAAGGAAATTAAAACACAGTTTTAATTTAAGCTGTGCCTTAAAACACAGCTTAGTTTACAAATTAAAATTTAGAATGGGAATTGTAGTGTAATCATCCTCGGTGCCAATTGGAGGGGCAAGAATGAGGTTCACCAACCTGCATAGGTTATTGGTCGGAAAAGTTAGACAAACAAATGAAGGCAAGGCAGGCCAGGGTCAGGGATGTGGGCTGGTGGCTGGGAAGCAAGTGAGCCTTCCAGTCCCCCAGGAATCTTCATGCTTTCTCTCTGGACACTCTTGACAATCTCTTGCGCTCTCTCTAGTGTGTTCTTCTAACCATGCTCTCTGCATCCCCTTCGCCCCCTGTCTTCTAGGCCCAGGTGTGGATTCTTACACATGTGCATACCCACTGGACTGCATCATCATGGGGAAGATACAATATCACCAGTGCCGGTTACAGGCCTAATGGAGAAAACAATCTGACCAAATCACTTACCCTACGGGAATACATATAAATGTTAAGTTTTCCATCCTGAGCATACTCAATCCTGGGCATTTCTACTGAAGAAACTTTGAAACTTCCTTAGCATGTGGAATTCTGTGCTGTGTGTGTGTGTAAAGACTTTGATGGGGCCTTAACTGAACTTCCCAGCGCTCGGTATATTTTCATTTCATTGGTATATTTCATTGAAACCTTTCTATTTTATGATCATAAATTTATAAGCTAAACATGTATAGATGGGAAAGGAGACGCCAATGTGTCTGATTATCCAAGGAAACATGTACCACGGTATTGGTTATTTATAACTATAGAGAAATCTAAAGAAACGTACTTCCACTGTAAATTATAGCACAGTGTAGACCTTTAAAAATTAGATTTGTTTTACTTCAAGCAACTTTCCTTCCCTGAGTTTTCCCAGAAGTATTGGTAAATACAGTTCAGAGGGGTTTCTAGAAATAATGTGTTGAACCAGAACCTGTTACTCCTTTGGGAATAGGCAGAAGAGATACTTTTTTGCCTTACAAATCTGCCTAGGGAAAACAAAATGGAATCTTGCATTTGACACCATTTATTACATTGAACATGTATATACCTCAATATTATTATAATAAATTGGGAAAATATGGTCAGGAGGATGCATACCTTTAGAAAGAAAGAGAGCTGAATCTTTTCCACTAGTAGAATAATAGGACTGAACAATAATAAAACATTTTAAAACCTGAGTGAGAATATGATATTTTTATTTTGGTTTCTGAATTCGTTTCCTATTTCAAGGAAGACTGAGTACTTGGGGGATGAAAATGATTATTTGACCTTAATTAAGCTTATGATGTGTGCTTCCTGTAAGAGCACGCCCACCACCCTGCACTTCAAGCATGATATGTCACCAGCAGGTGGCAACAGCGAGTGCAAGAGAATGGAAAACCACAGGTCAGGTTCTGTGCAGATAATTAGGAGGGGTAGCAAGCAAATGCATAAAGAAGGGAAACAGTGCTATTTATTTGAAAAGAACTATACCTTACCACTCTATCACACCTCTCCTAAAGCTCGTTTTTCTTTCTTCTGCCAACATTGACTTGGATCACAGGTCAATACTCTGTTAACCAGAGGGTGGTCCTTTTAATAGCCTGTGGGTCTTTTTCTCTACATCAAGGGGAGGGTGGTTTGCCAGAGTTTGTTAAAGACTTATTTTCTGACTTGTCTGCCCTGATGGGCCTCTTAAAACAACTCTGAAAACAAGTGGCAAAGAATAATTTATTACTTAGAAGACTTAGCAAGAGTCAACTAATTGGATGTGGTTAAGTGAGGGTAAAGAAAGCTAGGAGAGGATATCTGGGGTATTTTCCACCATGCAAGAATAACAGAAGTCATTGTTGCTTATCTTGGCAGCAGCTGTGGTCAGAGATCAATTGCATATATTTCAGTTGGTTGATGAAGAGTTGTGTTTCTTTTGGGGGGGCTGTCTCAAGAGAGGGATTTGTCCTCTTGCTGTGGCCTCTGTGCGATTTCAGAAGTGTCATAACAGATACAATACTGAAGAGTGAGTGCTCATGCTTGGACTTGGTATAGGTCCAGTGAGGGAGGGTCTCAAACTCTCAGTTCAAAGGACGAGGTTATTCAAGGAAAGTTTAATTGATAGTGAGGATTGTTGAGGAAACTGCATAGTCAGACCTTGAAAGAGCCTCTTCTGCCAGATGTGATTGGATGAGTCAAAAATGAGTGAGGATAAACTGGTCTTGTGCTTGGTTCTACTCTGATCTCAAAATTATCTTACAGACTTTCTTAGCTGGGTATCGGCCCTCACAATGCACCGAGGGACAGAAACACAAACTTGAGACGGCACAGTGGTGGTGATGCCTTTGTATTTCACTGAAAGTGAATAAGCATTTTATAAAATCCTTTTACTTCCTGTTTACATGGTACCAGAAATAGCTCCTGAGATGATATTCTAGTTCCTCCAGAAAACCTCTTCCCATTTCTTTGGCTATCTAAGACTTAAAATCCAAGACTAAGGACTAGTCAGCTTTTTAGAGGTGGAAACCATCTCACTACCTA
Organism: Uropsilus gracilis; assembly: GCA_004024945.1. Lineage (NCBI taxonomy): Eukaryota > Metazoa > Chordata > Mammalia > Eulipotyphla > Talpidae > Uropsilus > Uropsilus gracilis. The sequence goes on along the minus strand of PVHY01020239.1, from coordinate 8,572 downwards.
AGAAAGTTCATTGGAGTTCTGACTGTGACTTTAATCTTGCCTGTCTGTAACTGACATTTTAACTTCTGGGAAGTCACAAAATGTTTTCATTTCCATTTAATTCTTTGTTAAATATGGTAATGATTGTGCTGTGGAGATACTACTGGATATATAATAATAAGTTATGACTATCACTTATTCAATGCTAACTGCTCAACCATGTGGCTTGACATTACACCCATCTACCTCAGAGAAAAACCCAGAGTCATGTCACTGCCTTCAAGATCCTCCACTGCCTGCTGTACCTGTCACCTTGTTTCTTCCTGCTCTCCTTCATGCATTTCTGTCGCTCCTCTTGCTCTGTCTGGAGTGTACCTATCTTTATGGTGCCTAATCCCTCTGCCTAGAATGTTCTCCTTTTCCCCAGAAACACACATGCTGAAATTTCTAGCACCTTTCATCTTTATTCAAATGCCACTTCTCAAGGGAGTCCATCTAGACCACACTTGGAAAAACTGCAAGTTACCCCTACCCACAGTCTGAACATTAGTCAGCCCATGCTCTTCACTCTACTTTTTCCATATTCCAAAGCATACATGTTACTTATGATTATTATTTTTTAAATCTATTTCTCTTAACTAGAATATGAAGAAATTTTGTTTGATTTTTTTCTTGTCCATCAAGTACCCCAAGTACTTTGAAGGTATTTGAGACACTATGGAACTTAATTGGATATCTGATAAATGATGGACAATACAACACTTTCCTAATGAGCGACACATCAACACACCACCATCTCATACATACACACATTCTCATTTACACATACATATTCTCACATACTTGCACATATCTATACATCTCACACAAATATTCACCTGCATTCAGTCTCACACACACACCTAAAATAGTTAAATTTTTTCTCAGATCTTGATGAGGTTAGTTGGTAATCCATTTATATTTCTATTACAAAGATAGCACAATTAGAATAGCTGGGATATACCTTCAGATGGTTTGACTAATTTATTTTTAGAACCATTTTTATAAAAGAAAAGATTTTATATATCATTTATAAATGATATTATATTTTATAGAGAGGCATGCTTTTGCATGTATTTTTATAGCATATATTCTTCTAAACTGGAAAATCAAAACTATGAGCTAATCATTTTGATTATAAAGAATCAGAATCTTGGCATATTTTAAGAGGAATGCATTTTATTTTTTTTAATACAAAGTAATAGTGTTCTAACTACTAAGCTTTTGCTAGACCTGATTAAAGAAGTGATAAGAATCATGTATAATTAGCACACCATTTGTATGAATTTGGGTAGTTGAAAATGTGTTTGAGAACAATTAGTTCTTTTAAGTAAGTTTGAACACATCTCACCTTAATTTTGTTTACATTAGTTTGCCCAATCAATCAATTTCTTGTAGATAATAAGAAAGTAAATTGATCCAGGTGTTGGGTAAGTGAGTTACTCAGGCTTTTTCCTTCATTAGTGTGTATAACTGCACCTGGCATATTGTGTCTTCCCCATGATTGTGTGACCCAGTGGGTGAGCGCATGTGTGAGTGCACACCTGGGTCTAGGTGAAAGGGGAGGAAGGGGCACAGAGAGCTCAGGGGAGTATGCCATGAGCATCAGTGAACTCAAGAGAATACTAGAGAGAGGGGAAGAGTATAAAGATTCCGGCGGGGGGTAGGGAGGGTTCCCCTGGCTTCCAAGTCCTGGTCCAAGGACCCCAAGTCCTGGTCCTGCCCTGACCCTGACCTGCCTGGTGTATCTGTGTAACTGCTGAAACCAATAAAGAACCCATGCAGATTGGTGAGCTGAGCTTGGTGCTTACAACTGGTAACAAGGATGGGATGGCACCTTGCATCTAGGCAATACAGTCATATTTGAATTTTATCAAATTATACATCAAAAGGAGTCTTCATATAATCTTTTTCTCTTGAAAAGTTTTACTTGATAATATAAAACCAGGTGAACTGTTACTTTTAGCCTACTCTTTTCCTTCTGTATTCAGAAATCTTCCAAAGAAGACACTCAAAAAATGGTTGATCTACAGAAATGTTGGTTTGGTTTTGTTTGCAAAGGAGTATGGGTGGTAGAGAAGAGAGAGGATTTTTCAGCTATATTTATTTCACCTGATATTTGGTTTAATTGTGTCAATTTAGGTTTTAGGCTTTGCATTAGGAAGTCCAGATCCTTTTGCTGGCTGCTTTGCTTCTTCTCTTGTCAGGAGTGAGATTCCAGAGTCTCTTCTGCAGCTGCAGAAGTGCAGCCTCACACAGCTTCCCACAGTGTGGGAGGAAGATTCCTGGAGGAAGATTCCTCACCTTCTTCTGTATTTCCCCAAACAGGAAAATATGTGATTGTATAGTCCTAGGTGTTAGAAAGTTCTGCCTTACATACACCTTAAATTTGACTTTATGGGTGGTTAATCTCTAAATGATATGAGATCCAATTACCTTTTTTTCTTCTACATGGTCAAGATCCTTTTCAGAAGAAAGCCAAGAGAGACACTGTTCCTTACTTTTATCTTCCTCAGACTAAATACATCCACTTTCTGAATATTTTTGAAGAAAATGAACATTTGTTGACAAACATACAAACAATTGGCTTTTAAATAAATGGTTATTCATAACTGCCACTGAATTATTAGTGGAGTTATCACAGCATTTTTTGGATTTAGTTTGTTGAGATTAAACTATGTTTCTTGCTACTTACCAGCATATTTCTAGAGTTTGGAGAATAAATGAGTTTGGTTTCAAAGATGACAAAGTGTTTTGTGGGGGAAATTCAGTGTGCCTGAACATGGCTACAAGATGTTGTTATTGGTAATATTTAATGAGAATAAACAAATATTGTGCCTTTGGATTAACTTTAATTAGTCAGGTCTTAATTAAGCAATGAATAGAAACAATTGCTGAAATTTATATTCATTTTGTTTGTTGTGCACAGGAATCTATCATATACAAAAGCTGGTATTTTTGCATATTCACTGTTATCCATATTTGACTAAATGAAACTTGAATTAATGTGTCATATTGTTACAAAAACTAACTTCTTAAGTACATTTTTTCTTTTTTTTTTCTTTTTTTTTTGAGACTAGGTCTCGCTATTTTTGTCCATGGAACAACAGGCTCACGTTACCCAGAGTACCACGGACTCAAGTAATCCCCAGCCTCAGCTTCCCAGGTAGCTGGGATTACAGGCACATGCCACCACATCCAACTATTTTTTTGGGATTAGGTCTCACTGTGTTGCACTGAGTGGGTCTCGAACCATGATCCCTAGCCCCGACCACTTCATAGGCTGAAGCTTACAGGCACGAGCCACGGTGCCTGGCTAATTTTTCATTTCTTAATGGCCTTTGATGATTTGACTAAAAGCACTAATTTGATAAATTGAAGGTAAAATACACATGACATGTATATTTGAGCAGTCCTTACTCTCCCTGTACCACACAATTTTCAAAAGGTATTTAAGTTTTTTTTCCATCTTCAAATAATATTTATTATTATGGGAAACAAATACATTTATAAAAAGTCTAAAAAAGAAAATACCAACTGGCCCCTACTACTCAAACATTAGCACTGTTAATATGTCTTTCCATCTTCCTTCTGCTGATATATTTTACATAATCTACATCATTTGTGTCTGAAATTTTAGCTTCACATTATTGTTTTGCATATTATCAGCCATATCAGCTATCCATACTTGGCATATTATGAGCATTCGCTGGATGTATTTTGTAATAATCTGTCAGAATAGATAATTAATAGCACAGATTATTGAGCCTTTTCATATTTCTACAATACTGTTCAGGGAAATAGAATTTTGAAAGTATTTTTATTATTTTGAAATCTATTTTTTTAATAAAGTACCTTTTTCTTATATGAAAGAACAGGATTTCTCCCCTTAGCTGTGATTACCATAATTTTATTGAAAGAACAGAATTTCTCCCCTTAGCTGTGATTACCATAATTTTCCCAACTCCAAACAACCATAGTGTTTGTTCCATTGTGCTCTTCAATCCTCCCGTCCCCCTCCTTACCTTTGCTGTTCCCCTACCCTCATGGAGACCTCAGATCTGTGGTCAGCTTTTAGGATTTGTCTTTGATCCTTTGTTTGATTTCTCTATATTCCACATATAAGTGAAACCATCTGGCATTTATCTTATTCCTCCTGACTTATTTTGCTTAGTATAATCTCTTTCAGCTACATTCATGTTGCCACAAAGAGCATGAGTTTATCTTTTTGTATTGTGGAGTAGTATTCCATTGTGTATATACATCACATCATCTTGATCCATGTATCTGGAGGAAAATACTTTAAATGATGAAAAATCTTTTTTTTTTTTTTTTTGAGACTAGGTCTTGCTATTTTTGCCCGTGGAACCGCAGGCTCTTGTTGCCCGGGGTACCACAGACTCAAGCAATCCCCAGCCTCAGCTTCCCAGGTAGCTGGGATGACAGGCGCGCGCCACCACACCCAGCTATTTTTTTGGATCTAGGTCTCGCTACGGGCCCCAGGGGGGACTCGATCCGCGATCCCTAGCCCCGGCCGCTTCATAGGCTGAAGCTTACAAGCACAAGCCACCGTGCCCGGCCTAAATGATGAAAAATCTTAAGAGCAAAATTTTTTCCCATTGAATTATGGTTTCATCTGATAAATCTCTTATTTTTTTGAAGAAACTATGACTACTTTTTATGAGATTACACTAATAACATTCCCACCAACAGTGTGTTGCATTGTTTTCCCTTATCATTGGAGTCCCCCAAAGCCATCTCTGAAGAAAATGCTATAAAACCTATTGCTTATGTTTTCTTCGATATACTGTATGGTTTCTGGTCTTATATACAAGTCTTCAATCCATTTTAAATTAATTTTTGTGTATGATGTGCAGTAGTCTTTTAACTTATTCTTTTGCATGTGACTTTCTCAATGCATTTTGTTGAAGAAACATTCCTTTTTCTTGGCTCTTGGCTCTTTTGTCATAAATTAATTGTCCATAATGCATGTATTTATATTTGGGCACTTACTTCTATTCCACTGGTTCGTGTGTCTATTTTTATTCCAATAACATAACATACTGTGTTGATTACTATCACTTTGTAGTATAGTTTGAAGTCAGGGAGCATGATACTTCAATTTCTTTTTCTCAGGATTGCTTTAGCAATTTGGGGTTTTCCTACTTCTATCTAGGAATTTCACTCCTAGTTGTCTGTCAAAAAATATGCAAAGACGTTGACTCAAAAAGATATATGCAACCCTATGTTCGTTGTAGCACAATTTTCAATAGACAAGCTATGGAAAGAACCAAGGAGAGATGATTGGATTAAAAAATGTTGTACATGTATATGCTGGAATACTACTCAATATGAAAAAAGAAAGGAAGGAAGGACGAAGCCTTGCCATTTACAACGACATTGTTGGAATTGGAGGGGATTATGCCAAGCAAAATAAATCAGGAGAAAGACAAACACTGAATGATTTCACCTGTATGTGTAATATAAAGAAACTAAGCAAAATAGAAAAGTTATTAAAATAAATCCTTAAATTCTGACTACAGAACTTGGGTTATCAAGAGAGCAAAAGATAGGATGGGAACAAAGAGTAGAAGGGGTCCAATACCTTGTGTTGGAGGATTATTGTGGAGGATTATTGTTGGAGGTACTATGGTGATGGATTTAATGTGATAATATAACACTTAAAGAAGAGTGAACCTATGCTCCTAAAACATGCAGTGTTGTAAACTAGTATTAACACAATAAAAAAGTGAGTTAAATGGATTGACATAGGTGAACAAAAATATGTATTTTGTTGTTATTGGATGAAATAACTACTAAATCAAAAAAATACTATCTCCAGAGAATATCTGCCTTCAGATTACTCTGAAAAAGATTAAAGTTTATAATAAAAGAATCTGAATTATCTCTCAGCTCTAAATTTTTAATAAAATTCTGACCAGATATCTGGTTTGGAAAGACTACTCTTCCATTCTCTTTTATTTGGAGGAATAAGTGACTGGATATAGACAGCAAATCAACCTCCGGATAAAGAAACAGACAAAGGTTGAAGAGCTTAAAATAGTATGGGCAGATAAAATTAACCAATTTAGAATAAAATAAATAAAGAAAATGATTTTGATGTTCTCTAGGCTATGCTTAGGCCAAAGATTTTAATGAGCATTTTAATATTTATTATTTTCAATAGTCACAAGGATAGAGGACTAAGGTGCCTTGGTAGTGAGTATGACGTGGTGACATAGCTCTGAAGAGGTGTGATCCTACACCTCTGAATTATCTATGACAACAAAAAAAATCACAAGGAAAATACCAGTCAGGGTAAAGTTGGTTCTAAAAACCGCTTAAGCTAAGGTTAGAGGAATCTAGTTGATATGAAAAAAGCAGTGTATTGATAAACTCTGTGATTTTAGATTCACTGGAACTTCTGAATGTGGATTTCCGGTAGTTATTTTAGCCACTTCGAATTTTCCAGGAATTAGACCCCAATGATAAGGCAGTGACAATGAATTCCAGTTCCCTATTTTCTTTAACAAAACAAATACTTTTCCTGTAAAATACATTTGAAAACAGAATTTTGTGTAAGAGTTACCGTCACAACTGTAGCAGTGGTGAGTTTCTATTTCAATTACTTCTCAACTCTCAAAACCTTGCAATTGCTATGAATGACAGTCACCTTTACTGGAGTCTGCTTCCAAGACAGATTTGAAGAACAATCTTTTCCTTTGCCTTTTAGAGGCCAGGGTTCAGGTTTTCCTTTGTGCACCTGCAGTTTTTAGTCAACAAAAATTGCCAACCCATGGTGATAAGCTCCATATAAATAATTAATGACATGGAACTAATTACTCTTGCATTAGGCCACCTGCACCCTCAAAGCTCAAGAGCCCCAGGTGTGAAAATTGCAGGGGCAACTAATTGTGAGCTGCATTTCATCACGTAAACCCTGCAGAGGAGGCCCTGGCTGTTTCCTGCTTGCAGGTTTTTTTTTTTTTTTTTTTTTTTTTTTTTTTTTTTTTTTTTTTTTTTTCCTTTTCAGGGTTCAGCAAGCAGGTTGAGCATGGGTGGGACCTGCTACATTTGTTACTCTTTTGGAAGGCAAAGCAGAAACACAGTGACTCTTGAAAAATCATGCCTTCAGAGGCCACCAGGAGGTAATAGGGATTAGGTTTAATTAGAGGAAAATATGCCTTGAAGGATATGGTTGCAAATCGTCCCTTGAGGTATGTGAAACCTCCTGCAAGGATACTAGTGAGGAGCTGTACTTAGGAGCAGAAGATGCCTACTTGATTATCAAGTTCGGGATTTCAGCTTCCAAATATGTGAATAAATTAATGTATCTATACATCTGGATATTATATGTTATATATATATACACATTTTATAAATGTGCTTCTTTGCAAGAGGGACTTTGTTTTAGTGCTTTGGTGCATGGTGTGCGTGTGCGTGTAAGAGAAAGAGAGACAAACAGAGACAGAAACAGAGACAGAGAGATACTTCCCCAACCAAGATCTTAAAATTTTGTTTAATATAAATTTTGCTGTCTTTTGGAATACATTATTTTTGTGTTGATTTTAGAATGAGGAAAAGTGTAAACATAATTAAATTTTTTTACTTTGGTTTGTTCACTGATTTTGCTTGATGCAAAGCATGCTCTGAAGTGCTTTACTTAATACAATTTCTTGACCAATCATTATTCCTAAGGGAAGGAATACTGTGAAGAGACAGGATTGGGGATTCTAAAGGTTCATAAAGGTTCTTGGAAAAAGTTCCTGCTGAGTTTGTCCAACTATTTATTTTCCTTTCCACATACATATATATATACACAGAATATTTTTATATGAATTAGATAATATAATCCTTACTGTTTTTATCTTATGGTTTTAAATTATAATTTAAAAATTAAAAAACTTTCCTTTGACTTAGCTCATTCATCCACTTCTGCATTTTAAAACAGCAACCAAGGCTGTTATTAGTGAATCATCAGACCCTGTAAGTAATATCATTATTATATTTGTGGATAAAGTGTGAAATTCTAGAAAATTTGATGATGATTAGGTGAGCTGCGAAGTAGGTGTGGACATTCCCTTATTATCAGACTACACAGTATAGACACTAAAATAGAAGACCACCTCTGATCATCATCCCTCTTACATGTGCAAAGGGAAAACAAGATAAAACCCAGGTGATTATAGAATGTTGTTTTATATAAGTACAAACCTTTTGTTGAAATGGAAGTAACCATCTTAGCATTTCAGATTTATTCCAGTGTTATTTCTTCTCCCTTCATTGTCAAAACTAAATAAATGCTTTCATTACTAAAGTAACCTATTTCTCTTTGGATTTTATTTTAAATTATTTTTAGGTGATTTGTTGACAGTACCTTAGGCATATATCTTTGGGCCTGAGACTGTTTCTCTGACTCTTACCCTATTCCTTGCTGTAGCATTGGTGGTATACTGGTGAGCATAGCTATCTTCCTGTTCCTTGTTGTTTTTGCTACTCTTTCATCAAAAACTATCTCTTGTTAAAAGCTGGGAGCATCCTCTGGGGTAAGAGA
>PVHY01020238.1:0-25863 GCA_004024945.1 Uropsilus gracilis | reverse complement strand
GGATGGATGGATGGATGGATGGATGGATGGATGGATGGATGGATGGATGGATGGATGGATGGATGATGCTTCTTCAGCCTCCATCTACAGCCCTTCCCCTAACATGGCTGGGTTGCAATGCACACAGACCCCACACTACTCTCCCTTTGCTCTGTCTGTTTCCAGAAAGAATGGAAGCCATCAGCTCACATTATTATTATGCTTGCTTAATCAGGGCCAGACATTACACTGGCAACAGCCTAACTGCCACACTCCATCCTCACCAGCACCAGACTGGTTAGGTATCTTCTAGACCCTTTTTATATGAGATGGTCTCTTCAAGCATTTAAGCCACTTGCCAAAGTTTCATTGAAGAATCTGGAGTCCATGAAAGGCCTCACTTAATCAACACGTTCTCAGGTACCAACCATTCTCTCCTACCAGAATCTAAAGCCTTTTCAAAATGAGTTGATGCAAATCAGCTCTTCTAGCACCTGTCTGCACACTTCAATATACCATGTGTGTTATTACAAATAATCGTTAACACAAGCTGAGTGCCAGGCGCTGTTCTAAACACTTTGCATTAGTCACACATTTAATCCTCCGGCAGTTCTGTTAGGTCGGTACTATTATTAACTTCCATTTCACAGATGGGGGAAGGTTCTAGAAGGTTAAGTAGCTGAAGTTCGCACAGCACAAGTGGCAGAAGGCCCACATCCCCTCTCCCACAACACCTCGAGCTCTTCCTTTCCCACCTGGGCCAGCAGGGTGGCTCCATCAGGAAGGGTGGTGAGAAGACCATGCCGCCCGCCAACAACAAGGCTAAGGGCAGAGATGGCCCCACATTCACAGGTGCCTGGACAAGTGGGCTTCCAAACAAGCATCCCTCAAGCACGCAGACATGGAATGTGTCAGAGAATGGGCACCCCAGTTGTGTGCGTGTGGTCAACAGGCTTTGCAAAGCAGGCTGATCCACATAGCAATCCATGCCCCACACAGCCTCCACTTGAGGTCCTGAAGACTCAGAGAGGATGAAGATTCACTTGCAAAGTGTATATTAGGTATCTGGGTACCTGTCGCCACTTGCAAACACCCACTATTCATGCAGATAAGTACTGCCCACTGATTTTCAAATCAAGTTGTCAAATTAAAAGTCCTGAGATGGGGACCAGACATCCCAGTGCCTAACTCCTGCAAGTGTCACTCCCACCCCCTACTGCTGAGGCTTCAACATCAACCACAGTCCAGGACCTCCACAGACATGTTCTCTAAGCGGCACAATACTCCTACAAGGAAGTGAGTGTCGGAGAGTAAATGAACTTGCCCCAGATCTCAGTGAGAGAGTGTGAATGAGCAGATTCCACCAGACCCAAGACGACTGTAGAGGGACTTGCCTTTCCATGCACATGCATCTTTCTATTACCCCAAACAGATGCCTTGATCCATCCTCCACAACCTCTCTGAGAGCAGTGGCTCAGGTCTGTGTTCCGGCCATAGATAGGAAAAGGAGGAGGAGGGAGATAAAAGAGGCTGGTGGCTGCCAGCTGCTGCATCAAACAAAATACATCCACATTTACAAAAGCACCAGGGCTGGTTGCCTAGCAACCACCTTCTGCCTCCCCAACCTGTTCCACCCCATCCTTAGCCACCGCACACTGCACACACCCCTCGGCCCGCAGCGCCCTCGGAGACATTCCCCTAGCAGGCTGCCTTTGTTCCTTTTAACCTGATTTACTGGGCGGATGCCTACAGCTTGCAACTTGCAGGGAGTCCAGGACACACGCGGTTGTGTCACAGATGGCTCCAGGGCAGAGAAAAGGAGTTGTCCCTCCTGGTGCTGTGGGAAGGAGAAGGTCTCACTTGAGGCTCTTTGTCATCTCCCTGAAGGGTTATAAAAAGCGTCTTGTGTTCCACATATGTCAGGTCCTCTAAATAGTATTTTTAAATAAAAGTTTGATTGGGCTAGAACAAAAGTAGATGGTTTGGATTTCTTTTTCCATCTTATCTCCCATAGTTGAAGTTAGAACCTCTTAAATTTAAACTTGCGTGTGTTCGAGCAGTAGGGGGAGATGTGTCTTAGACCTGGAAATGTTTGTGTGGTGGGGTGAGGTGGTGATGGGCAGTTTTGAGGGGCGGTCATGATGGACAAACTAGAGCCCTTTCATCTGTCCCTTTTCATCTACCCCAGTGGAATCAAGGGGTTATTTTTGTTCAAGGGTCTTAAGGGAGATCATGTAAGAGTCTTGTCTGTAGGAGGTGGATGGCAGAGTCAATTTAGAGCAGGCGGATTTGGGGAACTGGGAGCGCCCCTCAGTCTGCCCACTAACAACAGGACACAGTTCCCAAGGCTCTTCTTTGAAACATAAGTGAAAAGAGCAAGACTAGCGTGGTCAAGAAATCACTGGCTGACTCAAGGCCCTCTTGCTTTCTTTTAAGTATTGTAGCACCTTAGTATTTACCTTTAGGTCTATGACACATTTGAGTTAGTTTTTGAACATGGTGTGAGGTAAGGATCAACTTCATTCTTTCGCATGTGACTATGTAGTTGTCCCAGCACTACTTCTTGACTATTCCACCCCCACCTTGGATTGTCTTGGTACCATAATAAAAAATTAGCTGATCATAAATACAAAGGCTAATTTCTGAACTTTCAACCCATTAACCCCATTCCATTGGTCTTAAAATGGAAAATGAATATTGTAACTTTATTCCTTTTCAAGGTCACTGTGGTTATTCTCAGTCTTTTGCCTCTGTTTCACATGAAATTTAGGATCAGGTTATCTTTCTCTGCAAAAAGCAAACAGAACAAAGCAAAAGCCACAGAGGCATTAGGGAACTTGAGTGGAATTGTGCTGAATGTGTAGGTCAGTTCTGGGAGTATTGCCATCTTAACTATTAATCTTCTAATCCATTAACTGGGGATGCCTTTCTATTTATGTATGTCGCATATTCCTTTTGTGAAATATATTGTTAAGTGTTTTATTCTTTTTTGATGCTATTGTAAATGAAGTTTTTCTTAATTGTATGTTTTATATTGCTCATTACTACTGTATAGAAATACAATTATTTTTGTATATTGATGTTATACCTGCAACATTATGAATTAGCTCCAATAGCATTTCTGTGCATTCCTTAGGATCTCTATATACAACATCATAACAGCTGCAAATGGAGCTAGTTTTATTTCTTCCTTCCAAATCTGAACACCTTTCATTTCCTCTTTCTTATTTAATTGTCTTTGCTTATCTGTTACAATGGTGAATGAAAGTAGGAAGAATAAACATCCTTGTCAGGAATATCCCTTGGTTTAGGGTTAAGCATACAATATTTGCCATTAAGTGTAATGTTAATTATGGGTGTTTCCTTTGATTCCAAATACATTGAGTGCTATTGTCAGGAAATATTTGGACTTTGTCAAATGCCCTTTCAGCATCCGTTGTCATGATCATGTACCTGTTGTCCTTTATGCTATTATTAGTAGAGTGTATATATTGGTTTTCATGTGTCAAGTCAAGCTTACATTCCTGGGGTAAACCTCACTTGGTATTATGTAGAATTCTTTTTAAATTGCTGAATTTAGTTTGCTAATATCGTAGTGATGATATTTGGTCCCATGTTACAAGATTTACAGGTTCCTTTTCCTTCTTTCCTCCTTTCCTTCCTTCTTTCCTCCTTTCCTTCCTTCCTTCCTTCTTTCCTTTCTTTCTTTCTTTTTTCTTTCTTTCTTCTTTCTTTCTTTCTTTCTTTCTTTCTTTCTTTCTTTCTTTCTTTCTTTCTTTCTTTCTTTTTGTATTGTCTCATCCTCATTGCAGTGTCAATGTCACACCAACCTCAGAGAGTGAGCTGGGAAATATTCATTCCTCTTTTAGTTTCTGGAAGAGTATATGAAGGATAATGTTAAACCTTTAAAATCTTTAACCTTCTTCTTTACCATTGAAGTCATTTAGGGTGGAGTCCTTTGAAAGAAGTTGTTGGGTTTCTCCACTGGTTTTTATTTAAAAAAAAAATATGACATACCATTGTTTTATACCCGAGTTAACATTTGCCAGCTTAGAGTTTCTGTTCTCAAGCTTGGTCACTATAGTTCTCCCTTCACCAAAGCCCCGTAGTCATCTGCCACAGCCCACTGTACTCTCCTTCCTTCTCTTGCTTCCCTCCTCCATGCCCTGCTGGGTGCCTCAGATCTACATACAATTTTCAATGGTTGGCTTTAATATTTGTCTGACCCTTTGGTTTCTCTATATTCCACATATAAGTGACATCATCCGTTATTTATCTTTCCCCTTCTGGCTTATTTTGCTTAGCATAATCCCTTCCGGCTCCATCCCCATGGCCAAAAATGGCAAGAGTTTATCTTTCTTTGATCTCTGAGGAGCAGTCATTGTGTATATAGACCACATCTTCTTGATCCACTCATCTATTTATGCTGTTTTCCTAGCCTGGCTATTGTAAACAGTGCTGCAGAACACACAGGAGTGTGCAGGCTTCCTTTCAAATTAGTGTTTTTATGTTCTTGGGGTAGATACCTCAGAGCACAATTGGTGGATCACATGGCAGATCCTGTTTTAGTCTTTTGAGGACTCTCCGCAGTGCTCTCCATGAATGCTGCAATGTCTGCATTCTTTTTGAGACTCCAGGGGAGAAGTCATCCCTAGTCTTCCAGCTTCTAGAGGATGCCCACAGTCTTTGGTCTGTGGCCTTCCCTCCCTCCTCATACTCAACAGCACAGCACCTCCCATCTATTTCTCTTGCCCTCCCTGCCTGCTCTCCTCCATTTCCCTGCTTCCAATCCACTCTATCTCCACATAGATTACATTTGGCCAACTCAGATCATCCAAGATAATCTCCTCAGCTCAAGATCCTTAATTTAATTGCAACTACAAAATCAAATTAGCCATGTCAGATAACATTTCCACAAGTTCTAAGAGTGAGTATTTGACTATCTTGCGGGAGGGAGGTGGAGGTATTCACTCTACCAGTTTTTGTTATGGTATTGTTCACACATTATAATATTTGGGTGTACTTTTGACCTTCAACTATAAAAGCAACGATATTTCCCTTTAATCTTCTTTCTTGGTGAACCAATTCCAGTGATTGCTAACAATTCTACAAATGACATGGCTCTGAATTTTTCATCATCTTATGCTTTCTACACTACATGCTTTAAAGATATTGGGATAATATAGGAGTAATAAATACTGGATATTTGATCTGTGCCAACTGATTTCACATAAATTGCTTCACTTATCCTTACAACAAGCCTGTGAAATAGATTTTACAGTCTGCACTAGGTTAAATGAGGCATAAAGAGATCAAAGAATTTGCTGAACTCTCATAAACAGCAAGTGACAAACCAGAATCTGAACCCAAATTGACTGATTTAGGAGTCTCCTTTTTTTATTTATTTCTTTAGAATATCATACATACTCTTCTAAATTCAAGGTAAATCTGATTTAATAATTTCCCCCAAAAGATCTACATATGGTATGATACCACCATGCAAATTTTTTTCTCTCCCCTTTGTCTGCCTCTTTTTCTGGTTGTCAATAAGCATAAAGATTTTTCTAGAATGATATTCCCAAGTATTGACTATGGCAATTTCAGGCTGATAAAATGGGGAAAGGGGTTGGTTTGTTTTCTTTGTAATTCTTTTTTTGTTTCTTCTTTGAGCTTTTCATATTCCTTGACTTTTTATGATGAACATGTTTTTATTTTTTTCTTTTAAATGGGCATTATTGATACATATACACACACCCATCAATTTATTTACGCTATAGATGGTAATGTTCACTCATTTCAAGAAGATACTTCAACGCATTTTAGTATGTTAGCAGAACTACACAACCATGACAAGAATCTAATTTTAGAGCATTTCCCTCACCCCATAAAGACACCTTGAACCCTTTTGTAGCCACTCCAATTTTCATTTCTAGTCTAGGGCAAATACTATTTTCTGTCTCTGTATGTTTTCTCATTTTGGACATTTTGCATAAGTACAATCACATAATAAGCATTATTTTGTCTCCAACTTTTTCACTAGATGTAATGCTTCCATGTCTATCCACATTCTGACATGTGCTGGTACTTAGGCCACACGATTTTACTTTTCATCAGATTTTTACATTTATTTGTATCAAGTTTTTAAATGAATTTTTCCAGCTTTGTTGAGGTACACCTGACAAACCAATCAATCCATAATTAAAGTGTAATGTCTTGATTTGAAAAGTTTTGTGTAATGATAACATTGTTCCTGGTATTGTTCATCAGTTGATGTCCGTTGGGTTGTTTCCATTTCCTAAGTGTTGTAAATAATGTTGCTATATTTATCTACAAACATTTTGTGTGCACATATACTTTTATTTCTCTTGGGTCCATATCTAGGAGTGGAATTGCTGAGTTCTATGATAAGTCTAAATTTTTAAGAAAATGACAAAAGATTTTGCAAAGTCACTATACCAGTTTACATTTTCCCCAGCTATGAATGCTTCATCTTACTACTCTCTGTTGTTCTGTTCTAGTGGGTGTGACATGATATCTCATTATGATTCTGATTTACATTTCTTTGTGAGGAACTGATAGCTGCATCTTCTCATGTGCTTATGGGCCATCATTTTTAAAGCATGTATTATATTTACAACAAACAAAACTATTTACTTTAATAACTGGCATTAGACATATTCACCCAGATGATATGTCTGCGTGGATGCCTGGGATTTGCTCTCTGCATATTGATCAATGTATTGGCAAAATGTTGGGCTCACTTTTTTATCAGACACATGGTATAGAGATATCTCCTGCACAGAATGCCATACGCTAACAATGTCTGCTGTCTGAACCTATAGGCAAGAAATAATACTCAATTCAGGTAGAAGCAAAAGAAAGAATATGGCTAGAAAGAATATTCCAGAAACTGCTCCCTGTTCCTCCAAATTAAAAATTACTGAACTTACTGCAATCAAGGACAGCTAAGATTATTTATAACAGTGTCTCTAGGTATCAAATTTTTTATGAAGAATTTTTCAAATGGGAAAGGAAAGGATAAAGGAGAGGTTCCCACCCTGTGAAGACCAACACTAACCTGGGCTACTTACAGCAGCCCATGAAATAGTTACTCTGGGAATCTGACCTTCGGGTGAAGGAGGAAGCTAATGAGGGTGCTGAGATACCCATCTTTTGCAAAGAGATCATTGGAGCAGAGACCCAAACAGGACCTAAAGTTATCTGTATTCAATTGCAAATGTTGCACATGGTTAAAAGCTTACAAAATAAATAGGAATCCTTTTTTCTGTTTTATTTTGTTCATCTTTCCCCTAGACTAGAAAGTCCACAGGGCAGAAACATGGCCTGCTTTATGCCCCTGCTAACACTGGTGCCATGTACTCAGTGGACACTCAATAAATCTCCTTTGAACAAATGCATGACAGGATCCCACATCCATCAGAAATAGAATCACCCTTCTTGTTTCCTCCCATCCCACTTGGAATCAGCTGACCTTTGTGGTGGGAAGTGGAATGGCCAGATCAGACTCTATAAAATGCTTTGATGATGCGAGTCATGGCTCACTGAAGCGCCCTCTCCAAAAGCACTTTGAATGGGTCTGCAGAACACACTAGCAATAAGTAGTAGGAGCACACATTGGCCTTGATCTGACTCAGCCTCTTGGTTCCATTGAATCTACACATTCCTAAGTTTATCTTTCAGATAAACTAAGTACTCTGAGCTACAGCGCCTATGGCAACAGTGTTGAATGAATGAGTAATGCAACAGTTACGAAGTTCTTAAAAGGAAGTTGCAGGTCCTCTGCTCCTCATTCTTTTGACCTTTTCCAATATCTCTTCCTTAACTGGTGTGGTGGGAGAGTGGGGGCCTATTGGAGGGGTTGTGGGGCAGGTGCCATAAAAACAATGATCAACTGTTTTCCCTTTGCTTCTGCTCCTTCTTGCTTTTTTTTTTTTTGAGAATGAAGAGTCTAGAACTGGAAAGGTGGCCTATTTCTAATGAAATCACAATTTTTTTTTTAGAGAAAATAATAATTCTAAAACCATAAGGCAAGCCAGCAGGGGGTGTTAAAGATAAAATTACCACTCAGGAGTCAATGGAAATGTAGTTATAGGCAATTGTTGCGTGTTCTCTGTGTCCCCGGTAAGTGAATTGCCCTTTAAAAATAAAATTGGACCTAATCATTTTCTAAAACCTCATTTTCTGTGCTTCTGAGATTGCTTTCAAATGTTATCTGTGTGTTTTTAAAATCTTCAAATGGTTTGCTATATATAATTGTACCAAAAAATTCTTGGATTATTAACTTTCCTTTATGTTTTGAAAAGATTCATAACATCTCACCATGAATAAACAAGTCAAGATATTGAAATAGAAGTTAGGTAGAATATTATGTATTATTCAATAGTAATTTGAGAGATATTTGACGATATAGACATGTCCATTATGTAATTTTATATGAATAATCACGACACCGAACCACATCTAGAAGATACTCTGTATTTGGGTTTTGTCACATTTAAGAAAATAATTGTGAGATTATGAGTGTGATAATGAATTTTATCTCATCTAACCATTGCTCTGTTATTTCCAAATTTTCAATAATTAATATCACTCATAATCAGAAAAAGATGATGAAAACAATCAGATGTTTTTTCAATAGAACTTCATTTGTCTTTTAAGCTATCTATTGCAGTAGGTAGGGAACAGATACTAATTTTTTTCATTTTAAGTGAATGCACTAAGGCATCACAAAATACTCAGCCTCGGAACACAAACTCACAACCAACAACTAGAATCTCAAAGAGAAACCAACCTCTTGGACTGGCAGGTAGATTCCCCTGCCTCACAGGAGCCACCTTCCTCCTGCACAGAGAGCATTTCATTCAGAGAACATTCTAGCATCCCCTCTGCAAGATGCCCACCCAGCTCCAAGGAGAAGACAGTCCCAGCAATCACGTGAGGCTTCGGGTGCCCGGGTCAGCTCTTCACCATGGGAAGTCTCTTGAAATGTATCTCTGCACTATCACAATTTCCAAATAATTGGATCTGTCTGAGATCATTTCAGATACAAATGCTCCTGTCAGCAAAGGGCAACATCTCCATGTTTCTACATTGCCGGATGCCTGACATCAGAATCATCACGCTCCTCTTTCTCTGAACATTTCTTGGGAACAGGAACTGTGTCAACTGTTGGCCAGACTCCTCCTCAAATTCCCCACAGAGATACCACATGTGTCCCAGAATCTAAGTACTCATTAACTCACTAACTTCAGCCTTAGAACATTGTACCTGGAGGGCACTAGTTCACATGCAGACTAAGTGGCACTAATTCACATGCAAGAATTGCCACGGGAGAGGACTCTAAATTCCACTTGGAGAAAGCAAATCTTAGGGTGTATTTTCAGAGATTCTTCTAATTTGGGGGAAAGCCAAATGACAGCTATTTCTTTCTTTTGGTCATGGCTCTAGATTAAAAAATATTAAAAATGGCCTGAGATTGATTATAGATTTGGCTTTCACTGATCTCCAGTGCAGGGGGCGGGGAGGGGGGGGGTAGGCATTTTTTTTTAACTCTCCTTTGATGACTTGAACGTTTAGCCAGGGTTGAGAATTACTAATTTAAACCCTGAATCTGCGCCTTGATGACATATTTAGTGTCTATGATTTATGCGATGCCAAGTCTTTGGACAAGAATGCAACATCCAATTATAACCCAGATCCCATGGGTAAGATCGGATTTAGGATTTTCCATGTGGTTTCCAGAAATGAACTACGACGACAACAATTGAGCATTGTTGAATATTTTATGTGTTCAATATCGTCCAAAGCAGCACTTAGGAGCGACCTGTTCTCCTACATCTACAGTTCACTTTAGGCTAAATGACTTTTTTCAGAGATGGAGTCTTCCAATCTTTCGCCATCATTCGTTCCTGTCTTTATTTAGTCCTTTTTATCATGAGGGGTTCGTGGGGAGAGGGAAACCAGAGCAGTGATTTGAACAGGGAAAATTAAAAAGCATTAACTGGGAAAAGCAGGGGAAAAGGTGGAAAACGACCTTAAAAAGTAGACGTTGGTTGTAAAGAGTAAGAAGCAAGGACAGAAAGCAGCTACAGCCTCGAAAGCAGAGGCGCCGTGAATAGGCAAAGATACCTGGAAACAGGTCCTCCCTGCTGGTCAGGCCGAGAAGCAGACTCCTCAGAAAGCAAGGTGGCCGCAGGAACACACGGTCCACCCACACTGAGGGGCCCCAAGGCCTTGTGGGCGTGGCCTCCCGCTGGGTAGACCAGAAAGCTGCCCGAGACCGGAATCCTGGATTGGGGTTAGGCACACAGGTCCAGGTTACCCATCATGTGTTCCCGCCTAGAAAGAAAATGGCATTACCCCAGCTCATTTTCTTGATGTTGTAGAGGTTGTGGGCTGCACAGTAACGTTATGACCGTAACGTTCTCCTAGAAAAATCTCACCTTTTATCACCAGTGGGACGTGGCAGTCCTCAAAGGGAGAATGAGGCTGCTGAAGACATCCCCCACACCCGTGATGGAAGAGGGGGCATTTTGCTGCTCACCAGAAAGCATTCGCCCCAGGTCCCTCCAGATCAGTGGGCCCCAGCAACCCCTGGCTCCAAAGCCTGGGATGGGGTTGCTTGAACCTTCCCAGGAATCCAACTGTGGGAAGACGGCTGCCTGGTCTGCTGAGGGTTTTCAGACACCAGACATCGCTGCGGAAAGGCAGCGATGAGGATGGATGTAGGCGGAGGCGGCAGAGAGAGAAACGGGCGTGGGCGAAGGCACAGAGCGTCAAGACTCTGTCCATTTGGCAGGGAGACCGCAGTGCCTCAGAGGCTAGAGAATAGTCGTGATTCTAGATCGATATCAAAATAGCCCCATCAGACAGAAGCTCATTTTCAAGAGGAAATTGGTGCATTTAAATGCTCCAGGAGAGGATATTGTGAGTTAAATAATCGTATTGGACCCTTTTCAACTTTAGGCAAATGCTCCTTGCAACATTAGCAGGAGAAACCTGAGGCCGAGGGAGCAGAATCCAGCCTGCTGGGCTCGGGGCAGGCTGCCGGAAGGACCCGGTGTGCTGCCCGGGACCACCACGCCTGTCTCCATCTCCTGCTCAGGCCTCTGGAGGCCTGGCTCCCAGCCTCGGCCCTTCACAGTATCTTCGGGATTCCTCATCATCTGGCAGAGCGAAGACGGGCATCTGAGGGTGTTGGGTGGCCCAGTGGAGCTGAGCCAGGGCAGCTGCGAAGACCCCAGGCAGTGAGAGGCGGGGCAGGGGACTGGCATAGAGAGAGAGAAGTCTCCAGGAAAGAAACAGAGGGGAAGCTTTCGGAGTCTAGGACCCCTGAGAGGTCCTTGATACCACTGTGAGAAAGGAAGCCATTTCTTTCAAGGCTCTGAGGGGGGAAAGGAGAGAGAGACAGAAAGAGAGAAAGAGAGAAAGAGAGACAGAGAGACAGAGAGAGAGATTGGATGCAGCTCCCTTGAGAAAAGAGGTTGAGTGAGATTTTTAAGATGAACCTATATGAGTACCCAAAGCATCATGGAAAATTCTATTTTAGAAGAGCTGGTCCATTAAATTACATGCTTCGGATAACCCTCATTCTTTCTATTTAGAAGCAAAACATTGCTGTTCTCAGCGCTGACTCTTCGTTCACAGTCCCCAGGCAGGGTGGCGCGGGAGGAACCGGGACCTGCTGACATTAGGCCGCAGCTCTGCGGTGAGGGCCAAGGCATGCGCCTCCATTCTCCGTCCAGCTCTGCAAGAGAAGACAGCAGCCCCGCTCTCTCTGAGGGAGCAGTCTCCTCCCACTGGCTCAGTGTCCTCTGTCAAACCCAACCTGGCCCTAAGTGACCTCTCTCCCCAGCGCACAGCGCCCCTCTCACGAACCACAGGTGCCTGAAAGATCTGGCGCATCAGCTCTTTGTGGACACTTCAGAAACGTGGGAAGCAGCGAGCCCAAGGACTTGCTGAAGGCCCCCCAAGTTCCCAGCAGTCCTGTTGCTTCCTGGCTTGTTCTCAGGAACCTTCGCTGCTGATCTGCTCCTCTCGGTATGATTGGGCTTACCCCACACAGCCCAGCTAGAGCTGCCTGGAGGGCCTGGTTCCCTTTCTTGGTGCGGGGCAGCTGAGGTCAAGTGGCACTGCCTTTAGGAAGGAGGAGTGGGGGTAACACAGAAAGCTGCAGGCAATGGCATCCATCTCAGCCCCTCCCCTCCCCCCCACCTTTGTATCCCATCCAGGCTCCCCCTGCCCCTTCCACTATTTGAGTTGCTGGAGACACAGCCTCCTGAGCAAGGTGTTCCCTGTCACACATTCTTCCCTGACATGCTGTCCAAACAGGAAGCTGAAGGGAAGTGACTTTGAGGTTTGTTTTAAGGCGGCCTGCGGCTGGGGATGAAGGAATCTGCTGCGGCCACTAGGCGACCCAGCGTCTGTGGCCTCAGAGATGTGCCTCTGGAGGCACCTGATGGAAAACAGCGCTCACTATTTGGAAATGAAGGCTCAGCGCCCCGGTGTTCAGGAGCCTGTGTTTAGAGTCAGTGCGAGACCTGAGACCTCCGCTCACATTTCCTACCTGCTGGAGCCATGACAGGAAGCAGGTGGCCTGCTTAAGGAGATTCAGTTACCCACATGGCAGCTGTCTCTTCATTCGCAACTTTACCCTTGACTTTCTTTTCCCCCTTATGGAAAAGGAGAATTTCTTTTTCCCCTTATGGAAAAGGAGAAGGGGAGAGAACCAGTGAATCTGAGGCTTTTGGGTTAGGAGATTAGCAGCAGGCAAGGGGCACACCCTGGCTAGCTCCCTCCCAGCGCTCCAGGCTTGCACGCCCAGCCTGGCTGGTGGGGCTGAGCCTCCCTGGATCAGGGCTGATGGTCCTGAAATGCAGCCACCTCCTGGGTCTGTTCTAGGAAGCCACCGAGCCTGCCCTCCCTCATTAGCGGTTGCCTTAGCAGATGGTATCTTTGTTCTTCTTCTCCCCCCCCCCCTTTTTTTGAAGTAAAATGGAAAAAAAGAAAAGAAAAGGCTTTCCACTGCCTGTGGAGACAATGCTCTCTTTTTTCCTGACGAGCTTGTGCTGTGGAACTGCAGTCCTGAAAGTGGGGAGTGCAGCTTCTTACTCAAGGGAAAATCTCTGGGCTGGGCTGGCCCTGCAGGGCTTTATTGCCTGTGGTCTGGTGAAAACCAGACTAGTTCAGACAGGTGGAGTGTGCACCAGCCTTCCCCAGCCCCACCCGCGTGCCAGGTTCCTGCACACACCCGCTGTGTGTTCAGAGACAGGCCTTTTGTTGCACAAAGGAGGTTGGTAGAGGAGGAGGAAAGTCAGAGAGCCATTCTGCCCCCATACCCTCTCCTCCAGGCAGGCTTCCAGGAATGCCTTCTTGTCAGGTTTCCTTCTTACATGTGCTGCTCCCGGCCGAGTAGGCATTTGATTTTTTTTTTTTTTCGAGTAGGCATTTGAAATCAAGACAATTCCACACACTCATTCAACAGTTCCTCTGTGGCAAGCTATGTTTGAGTTCTTCCAGTGCAGCCTGTCAATTGGTCCTTAGAGTAGCTCAGTGACACAGTGACTGAGGAAAGAGCCTTAAGAGCTTCATATGTGGAGGAACATGCTGTTATTTAAAGGGAATGTTTGATTGGGAGCATGTTACTTAATCATCCATCTCTATCTTTATCCCCCCACACCCACCACCACAAACTCTTCCCCACTTCTTACTACCACCACTTCTATTACAACCCTACCTTTACTACCCCCACCACCATCATTACCTTCTACCAGCACCTGTATTACCACTACCACCTCCTTCCCCTCCTCTCATCACCCCCTACCAACACCTCTATTATCTCTGCCATCTCCTTCCTCATCATTTATTCCTACCACCTCTTCTTTTCCCCACATTACCATCTCCATCATCTTTTCCTACCAATGCCTCTGTTACCTCTACCACCACCTCCCCCATCACCATCAACTCCATTACCGATACCATTACTACCATCTCTACCACCACCATCACCTTCTACCAACACCCCCATTACCAGCACCACCTCTTCCCCTACCATACCCCTCACTGCCATCACCACCATCTCTACACTACCTCTATTGCCATATCCACCTCCAGGGCTAATAAAAAAGAACTGAGATTTCTTGACACAGAGACATCTTTTATTTGAAATAGACAACCAAAGCCAAGTTATTCATTTGAATTCTCACTCACTCTCTTTATCTTCTCCAGTCCCAGTCTAGACAGATAGATAGATAGATAGATAGATAGATAGATAGATAGATAGATAGATAGATAGATAGATAGATAGATAGATAGATAGATAGATAGATAGATAGATAGATAGATAGATAGATAGGACTGCTAGACAGATAGCTTACCTTTTCTTTAGTCATGAAATTGCATCAAGAACTGGTCTCTGGAACAAATGAAAGTCATCAAAGTACTGGGTCTACTTGCAATTCAGTTTAGCAGAAAATATTAGGAAAAATGGGTAAACTGGTTAAAATGCCTGCAATTTCCCAGCCAATCAAACTAGTTCCCAGGATCGGAATTATAGGCAAACCGATTGTTACAATGATGGCAAACCCCAGTTTTTCATCAGATTTGGTCATTGTAAGCCTCTGTTTGGGAGAAATAGTGGCTAGCTGGGATTATCATAGGGTTGAAGATACACATGTGTGTGCACAGAAGAAGGAAGAAAATAAAAAGAGCGTCACCTCAGAGGTACATGAGAAGACATGTGCAGGGGCTCTGAATCCAATAACACACGGAAACCTTCGATCAGCTCAGATTGTGAACGCTTAGCCCGCAGTTCTGCGCCTGCCAGAGGAAGCTGGCCCAGCCACAGAGCTGACCCTACTGCCGCCCCTCTGAGAACCCAAAGCATCTCCCTATGGCCTGCAAGATAAAATCCAACACCACGGAGCGGCAAGCAAGTCCTGCACAAGCGGGATCCTGCTCCTCTCATCTTCTTGCTAGCTGCTCACTCACACAGCGAGATCTGCTCACTCTGGACCACTGGTCAGTCCTCCGAGGAACTGAGTGTGTTTAGGACATGAAGAATTGCCTAGGTTGCCACCTTTGCATATAAGCACCTTCCACATCCTGCCTCATCCCCCCAACGCACACAGGCACACATGCAAACACACACACAAGCACACAAATGCCCAGGTTGTTCCACTTAATGGACCCCTGCGCATCTTCCAGAATCCAACCAGGGAAAAGTTCAAAAGTTCACCACTTTCTTGTCTACAGACCCAGCACCTCTCACCAGGCTAAATATCCCCATGCCCGTCTTTCTATGACACCAGGCTTTTGTCAATGTATGAAGCCGCTCTAGGATGGCTTTCTATTCTCTCCTAAGGTCACTGTCATGCTGTTGAAAGGGACATCTGCACAGTCCTGAAGCCCGTGTCAGTGCAGAGGCGTCGCGGTAGAGCATTGTTCCTGGCAGAACCAATTTCCACAGAACTTGCTCATCGTTTTTCCAGAGAAGTCAAGAATAGGGAGTTCTATTTGGGAGGCGGAAGCTAGGGATCACTTGAGCCCACAGGTTCAAGACTACCCTGGGCAACATAATGAGACCTAGTTTCAAAAAAAATAGCTGGGCACGGTGGTGCGTGCCGGTAATCCCGGCTACCTGGGAGGCTGAGGCTGGGAATTGCTTGAGTCCATGGTACCCCAGGCAATGTGAGCCTGCGGTTCCACAGGTAAAAATAGCAAGACTTAGTCTCAAAAAAAATAGCCGGATGTGGTGGTGCATGCTGGTAATCCCAGCTACCTGGGAGGCTGAGGCTGGGGATTGCTTGAGTCCGTGGGTTCGGGACTACCCCGGGCAACAGCGAGACCTAGTCTCTTTGAAAAAAAAAAAAAAAAAGAATAGGAAGCCTGCCAGGGGCAGCACGCCTGTCCTCAGCATGCCCAGCCACGCCATGCCCCTGAGAACAAGAAGGATGGGAGGTCAGCCACCTGCTGCCTCCCCTTCTCTGCTTCAGGGCAGCCCAAGATGGGCTGCTTGGGCTGCTGGGTCAAGGTGATTGTCTGGTATACGCGGGGTTCTGCTGGGGAATGTTTTTCTGTCCAGAGCCCTTACTGTCACGTGCTTTGCTTGCATCGCGCCCATGGTGGTTGACTTGTAGAAACCCAGCAGTGAGGCTGGGCATGATGGCACATGCCTGTAAGCGGCAGCCTAGGAAGCCGTGGCTGGCCAGGGCCAGGGATCACGGTTTGAGTCTCACCGGGGGCACGTAGCGAGACCTAGTCCCCCAAAATTAGCTGGGCACGGTGGCATGCACCTGTAATCCCAGCTACCTGGGAAGCTGAGGATGGGGATGGCTTGAGTCTGTGGTACCCCAGGCAACGTGACCCTGCGGTACCACAGGCAAAAATAGCGAGACCTAGTCTCAAAAAAATAAATAAACCAGCAGTGACTCCTGACATGGCAGGAGACTGTCACACTCCATCGTGCTCTGGATGGGGTGAAGGGGTAGAAGTGTGGGGGGAGAGCACTAGAAAAGACTCCTGACTCCTGGTTTCAGGATCCCAGGGAAACAACACTGAA
The DNA here is from genome assembly GCA_004024945.1 of Uropsilus gracilis. NCBI lineage: Eukaryota > Metazoa > Chordata > Mammalia > Eulipotyphla > Talpidae > Uropsilus > Uropsilus gracilis. The sequence goes on along the minus strand of PVHY01020238.1, from coordinate 9,305 downwards.
TCCTTTATAACAGTTTCATTTCCAAAGGCTGCTGCTCATCAGAGCAGATTATTTAACGTGTGTCCACGGGACATGGATTCTGTGTGGGTGGTGCATGTTCCCAGGGCAGGACGCCGTAGATGCTGACTTCCCTAAATCTCCCAAGGTCAAACTAGAGGGTTTCAACAATCATTGACAGAAGAAAATAGATTCAGAAAAGTACCACAGAGCTTGAAAGGGACTCAAGAGAGGAGCAGAATGAAGTCTGGGAGGGAAGGTTATGGGGGTCAGAATGAGTCAGCTGACAGAGGTTTGGAGGCCAGGCCAGTGCCTGAAACTGTGCTTGTACCATAGTAGATCAAGTGTCTGCTGCTGCTGGAAAGGAAAAAAGAGGCCCGTGTTGCACCTGCTCTGGCATCTTAGAGTAGAAGCTGCTGGAAGAAGTCTTATAAGGGTGAAAGGAGCTTCCCTGGTTGTGATGAGAGTGGCAACCCCCTGGCCACCGCCTTTGGGGGCACGCAGGACACAGTAATAGATCAAGACACATTTTAAGAAGGTTGCAGTGCTAGTGTCAGTGCCAGCTGGGCTGCAGAGACCTTTGTCCCCCCAGGCCCTAGCTCATTGATCTTAATTTTTGCTTCCTACGGAAAATGCTAGCTTGGGGTCAGCTCCAACTTGTGTTCTAAATCCTTAATTGCAATGGTGTGTTTATTCAATTCAGCAAGTACTAGTACTAACTCAAAGTGCTCGCATTCTTGGCTCCAAACCCTGACTTGCATCGTATTTTGCACACATCTGCTGACTCTTCACAACGACTGGGCCAAACCTCCACGGCTGTGTCAAATCCTCCTCGAAGCCACACACACTTGGCAGCTTTGGGGGCCTGTCCATGCTGAATCGTTGGCCAGTCTGGCCAAGATAGGCGCTCAAGAAGAACAGATAGGCCAAGGGGCAGAGAGAATAGAGGCAGAGTCCGCCTCTCTCCTTGTGAAGAGCTGATTATCCCCTGCACAGATCTGGGCATCTCAGAAGGTACATAAAGGATCTGCCAGTATCTTGGGGCTCCCAGGCCAAGCATTGGGGAGTCTCAGTTGCTTTACTGTGAAATGAAAGGAAAGTAATATTTGATGTTGATGCTTCCATTCAGAAGTCTCGCTCAAGAGAAGGGACATGATTTTTACAGGAAAAAGACTTCCTTTTTCCTCTCTGGTACTCCAAGGCAACTCTCTTGTAGATAATAATCTACATCTCCATCCTAATTGTATCATCCTGTATCTTAATTCCACAAGCAGATCCACAACCTGTCATACAACCAGCCAGAAATTCTTTCCATCACCCTTGCCCATCCAAAGTTTGCAGCTCCTCCTTCTGTACTATATTTTTCCCCATTAACTTCTTAAAATAGTGTCCAACTCCTGAAAACTTCTAAAAACATCTCTGAAGGCTGCCCGGAAGCCCCTAGATATAACAGCTGGGTATAGTTTAGAAAAAGACCCAACTTCAAAGGAGCAGTGGTAAGACCCTTTCTGAAGAACTGAGGTGTTTTTATTAAATTTGTTTCTCTTAATGGGATGGAAATGAAGAAGGGTGTCATCAAATACCCTGAGAAAGGCGTGATTTCCCACTAGAGACAGGATCGGGAGGATCAGAGCAGTGGTAGGCATGGTTTGGATCCATAAAGGGTATTTCTAGAAAATAAATGGTCCTCTGCTTGATGCTGGTGATGCCATAGTAAACTGATGAAGAACGGGCACCAGGAGAAAAGGCCTCTCACCAGGGCTATTAAAGAGAAGCACGTGGAAACCCCCTCTTTGTGACGACAGCAGTGTTGAGGGCGGTTGTTATTCTGCTACCCAAACTCCCTCGGTGTTACACTGAGGTGTGGGAAGATGCCTCGTGTTCTGCAGTTTTGAGGTGAGGCTCTTCCAGTCACTAGCTGAGTAGCCTTGTGCAAAGCAGACTCCCCTGCTTCCCTGGCCCAGGCAGCTAAAGCCCTCCCTTCTGGACTGTGAACCCCAAGGGGCTTTCCATGCACAAGTGCTGTATGAAGACAAAGGCACAGTCCAGCCTTCTGTTTGCATTCCTTCTACTTGAATGCTTCTCTGCACACTGGAGTCCAGCTGGGGCTGTGCAGGATGCTGAAAGCACCCTCAGCCGACCTCAGCTGCCAGGCAAACAGCTCAAGGGATGAAGGATGCGTCCTGCTCCAGGTGAAAGACCTGTGACTTCCCAAGGAAGGGGGAAAGGAGATGAGCTGACAGAAGTCTACACTGTTCAGACTTCTGCTTTTTACGTTTTGCTGTTGCTGAACTTTTCCATTCAAAGCAGGGCTCAGGAGTTCATTGATCTTAAGCAAACTAAGAAGAGATGTTTAGCGAGCAGAAGCCTCCTGCAGATTGGGACTGAAGGTATAGGGCACGGAAACAGAGCCTCTTCTCGCCCCCTGGAGACAGAGCCCTGGTCATTCTGCATACATCCTTCTGTTACACTGGCAGCTCTGGGAGCTCTGCTTTGGGCCTGGGGCAGTCACGAATCTGAGTTCAGGTTATTTTTCCAGCTCTTCACAGGTTGGACTGGTTTAGCCAAACCCAGAGGTTGCTGCTGGAGGCACCAACCCTTCCCATGCAGTGTTCTTGGGAAGAAGGCGTTTCTTCTAAGGAGGAATAAAAAGTATCCTCTTATGCTAACTGATAACACAGTTATGGGATTTTTCTCCTTGCTTCCCCTCCCTCCCTCCGGCCCTCCTTCCCTCCCTTCCTCCCTCTCTCCCTCCCACCCTCCCTCCCTTCCTCCTTCCCTCCCTTCCTCCTTCCCTCCCTCTCTCCCTCCCTCCCTCCCTCCCTATTCCTTTCCAAATTTACATCATTAATTATTCATGTTAATTGCTACTTGACATTGATAGGGTTGGTTTTAACTCCCTCAGGAAGTTCATCTTTCTGCTGTTTCGTGGAGGGATCACCACACGCACAGTGTGATTTTCTCCTGATTCTTGGGCTTTTCTGGAGAACACTGGACCTGCACCGAGCATCTTTACCACCACTTTCTAAATGCTGAGATCTGTTAACTACTGTGGCCTCTGCTGAGAAACGGGAGCTGAGAAACAGTGGGTTCAGGGTTTCCCTCACCATGTCCAGGCCCCTACAGGAAGAACCACTGCTGTGCAGGGGGTAGCGGGTACCACTGTCCACAAACATTTCTCCTTACACCAGCCCCTCCGCTAAAGATGCATTCTTTGGGGTTCAGGTGTCCGCCCCATAAACCCAATCAAGACGTTTCCCTTCAGCGCTGCGGCACGAATGTATGTTCTTTGCACTGTCATCTGGGGGTCTTGAAGGCAAGCGGAGAGGACGCTTGGGGCCTCTCTGGTCAGGTGGTCAGCTCAGACCCATCTTTTCTGGGCCCAAGTAGTAAGTGAGTAAGGGGGACCCCAGACCAGAGCCGGCAGGCGGAGCACCAGGAGGCCGAGGCGACCACCACAGGTGGGCGCTGGGCCTGGCGGCCAAGCATGTCTCAGGGCCAGGGGAGCTCCCCGAGGCGCGGGCAAAGCCACTCCGTGCTGGTGCTGCCCAGGGCCGCGGAGATCGGGAGCCGGTTCGGAAAATGGACCCGCACGCGGCCGGCCTCCAGTGCCCCCTAGAGCGGGCCGGCGCGGCAGGAGCGGGGCGCCGAAAGCCGGCGGCGAGGCGAGGCCTCCCGGGACGAGGGCACACGCGCCCGCAGCCGGGCGCCCTCCTACCAGGGCCGGCGCTGGCGGCGGCCGAATCTGCCCGGGCGGCGCGGGGGCGGGGCCGGGTGGGGGCGGGGCCAGGGCGGGGGCGGAGCCAGCCCGCGGCCGGTGTCAGGTTGCTCCGGTAACGGTGACGTCCCGCCGCGTGGGCGGGGCCAGCACGCAGGTTGCATATTTTAGGAAGTGAGGAGGCGGCGCGGGCTCGAGCTGCGGCTGAGTCTGGGGCGCGGAGCGGCGGCGGGAGGCGGCGACACGTGGCAGCGCAGCGGTAGCGGCCCCGGCGGCGGCGGCGGCGGCAGCGGCAGCAGCAGCGGCGGCGGCGGCAGCGACCGGAGCCGCCCGCCGTCCTCCCTCCCTCCCGCCCGGCGGCAGCCCGAGCCCCCTGCGCTCCGCTCCAGGGCGGCGCTCGCTCGGCCGGGGGCCCCTCTGCGCCCGCTCTCTGCTCCTCCCGTGGTCGCACCCGGCTCCGGGCGCGGATCGCCGCCACCATGGGGAAGGGGGTGAGTGTCCGGCCGCGCGGGGAGGGGGCGCGGGGCGTCCCGGAGGCCGGGGGGCGGGCGGGCGGGGAGGAAGTCGGGGGGCGGCGCAGGAGGAAGCGGCGCGCGCGGGAGGCTTGGCACGGCGGCGGGGCTGGGAAGACGGCGCCCGGGGGAAATGGAGGGCGCGATCGTGGGGGGCGGGCGGCCGCCGGGGAGGGCGCCCTGGGGGCGGCGGAGCGGCGCGCCCACCCGGGAGAGGGGCGCGGGCGCGCGGTTCCGAGCGCCCCGGGCTAGAGCCGGCCGCCCGCGGCATCCCCGCGCCGGGCTCCCCGCCCTCGGCCCGCCCTCACCTCCCCTTTCTCGCCTTCCTTCTTTCCCTCCGCCCTCCGAGCCCGGAGGGAAGGCGCGCTCCTCCCCTTCCCCTGGGGCGCTCCGCCGGCCCCCTCCCGGGCTGCCGCGGCCCGGCGCCGGCCGGGGCTGCGCGGCAGGGCCGGTCTTGGGGTCCCGGGCGCCTCGGGGTGGCGCTGGGGCTCCGCCAGCTCCGGGCAGAGGCGGCCGCCCTCCCCCAAAACCAAACACTGGCTTCCCCTGACGGCGGAGCCGGTCGGGCGGGCTGGTGCCAGAAAGGGTGTGTCCCCGCCGCCCCAGCCCGGCCTTTAAGGTACACTTTCGAGCCTTCCCGGGGGACATTTTCCGTAAACACCGAGTGCGCCCGGGGCAACCGGAGTGGTCACTTTGACGCTGGGGAGGACCGGCGATGCCTTGGAAGGATGCACCTTCCCAGACGGGCTGCCTCTCCAGAGCCTCGGGGCCAATCAGTCCCCAAAAGGACTGGAGGTGGCCGGCTGTACGCCAAGTCGGGGTGCCCCTAGTCCCCCAGAACCTGCCCCCGAAGGAACTCTGGGTCTCCATAGCTGGAGAACCGAGTCCCGGAGCTCTGTGGCAATACCCCCACAACCTCTGTTTCTGAACCCCGGAGCTTGCTCTCCAGTAGCCAGAATCCGAGACTGGATCCCGGACCCCAACGGGACTAAGTCTATTTGAGAGGGAAAGAAAAAAACAAAAACAAATACAGAACCATTGCCCAGAGTATCATTTCACGGAGTAAAGCAACTGGTGGTGAGAAGCCTCGTAGGGCTTGCACCATGTTGGCACTTAGTAGGTCTTGCGGGGAGGTGGGGGGGGGGTGTTGAGGTTGAGGGCTCCTCCTTGTGGAGTGAAGGTGGGGAGGAGGGGGCGTGCATTATTTGGGGCTTCTAAATGCATTCAAAAGGAGAGAGTTGAAAGACTTGAACCTGGTAGGGAGAATGGAAAAACATAGCCCTGCATGCTGCACACCTTGTATCTTTTGAAAGCACAAACTGGCTGGAGGGCTGACCGGAGCCAGGACAGGGACCCTAGTGCCTGCCTCCTTATGCCAGCCATGGACACTGGGGTGGTGGCCTGTGCTCTCCACAGCAGCAAACCCTTGGGCACTCTTGTTAACAAGTTCTTTAGAAAGTTCTTCCTTTGTTCAACACCCCCCCCCCAGTTTATTTCCTGAGCCAGACATTTCTGAATGGGGGGGGGGTGCGGAAGGGGAGTGGAGATCACAGATAGGAACCTGAGGCCTAGGAAGGTGAAGTGACTTGCTCAAGGTCAAATGGTTGGTTAGTGACCTGCCAGCCTTCCCTGATTTCCTGAACAGCTTGTGAGTTCCAGCCAGAGTGCACACTCACTCCTTCACCCGCCTCCTGTGCAGACTAAAATAAACGGAGTTAGATTCTTCTGATAAAACTGGGTTTGCTAGGGTAGTCGTGAACCTAGGAGCTGTTTGAATCACTAAGTTGTGTGTATGTGTCTGTCAGTCAGTCTCACACACAGTTGGGGGGTTAAGGTAGCCACACACCTCAGCAATTAGTGGCGATTCCACCAAGATAGGTCCTAATAAAGTGTCCAGTGGCCAAGGTGACAAGTGGACTAGCCCTGGTTAGCACCGGTTAGGGGCTGTGTCTCTGCTATGCTGTGCTTAGTATTTTAGTTACTCTGACACCTTGGGCTTTAATGGTGTGGAGTGTGTGTGGGGGACAAAGGTGTAAATTATTGCTGGTGAATCTCCCAGGATAGTTAAACCCTTTTTTTTGTCCCCAGAGACTGACTGATATTCCAAATGTTCAGAAGGATATTTTACACTGAAACGTTGGGATTTTTCCACATGGGGATTAAAATGTGGGTGGAGTGGTGACTAAAACCCTGCTGATAATTGGTTAACCAGGGAGCCTGTGCTGGCAGCTAATTTTTAAGGTCATTGTTAATTTCTTCCCATGACTGAAGCGGGCCTCAGTTTTGGTGATCTTTCAGGGTGATTTTTATTGATTACCTTAATAACCTAGCTCCCTCAGCTTTGGGTGAGAAAACTGAAAGCACAACTCCTGCTGAATCATTCCTGGATGAAATAGGATTTTGTCCCTTTTTTTTTTTCATCATGGGTGTTTGTCCAGTGCCTTGGCTTAAATCCTCAGCCTAGCCTGCCCACCACCACCCACGGAACCCCAAGAAACGCTTCATTCTTACAAAAGATGGAGGCAAAGCGCTCACCGAAGCTCTCTGTTGTTTGAATATTAACTTGGCTGCTTTGAAAATAAATCATAGCTTGTAGGTAGTGATTGAAAGACATGAAGGCGGTTTCAGGTGAAGGTTGCCCCCGGAGCTCCTTCCTTGTCAGCAGAAAACCTGGCTGCAGGGTGACATTATCAGCTGTCCTTTGGGAGCACGACTTGAAAGTGTGACTAAATCTCCCCTGGGTGCTATAAAGCTGGTACTTTAGACTGAAAACTTTGTCGGACAGTGTCCTCCCAGCCAGGCCTGGCCCAGAATGGGGGAAGCAGCTACAGGAGGAACTAGTGACTGCCCCGTGTAGGGGGGGGTGGGTGGGAAGGAGGAGGCAGAGAAGAGGGCTGGGATTGCATCACAAGTTTTGCCTGCTGAGTGTGTGAGTGTCACAGTTCCCCAGCCTGGGTTCTTTGTGTACCCTTTTGCAGGGTGTATCCTCTTTTGGTAACTGTTTTATTTATTTGGGAGCTCTCTGCCAGAAGTTTGTAACACTCTCTGACTCACCTTTGGAAGGGAGAGGAGGAAGGGGGAGGCTTGCGGCTGAGAAGCTGCAGAGATGATGGAAAGTCGGCTGAACCTGCCCCCTAAAGTTTGTTAAACCAGTCAATCTGAGTGAGGGTAGTTACAACCTTAGCTGGACCTTGAGAAGGATTACTCCTTCAGATTAAAAGGTGACTTCAACATGACCACCCGGCCTTCATCTGTGCCTGGACCCAGCAACCTTCCCAACCATCGTTTTCTCATTTTGGTAACAAGTGAACAGGCAGCTTTCTGTTCAGACCTAAATACGTCCAAACTCAAGAGTGACAGAGGCTTTAGCTTTAGAGGGCGTTGGTTTGTATGGGCCAGGAAGTAGAATTCGTGTCTTCACTTTAAAACAAAGGTTTTCTCAGAAGCCCTGTGCCTCAGTTTCTCCTCTGACCCAGGACTTGTGAGCCAGCTGCTGCTATTGGTATAAATTTGGCACCAAGAGGCAAGCCTTTCCATAAATGATGGGGGAACCGTTCACCCATTTATCTGAAGCCCTTTGAAAACGGAGAACAGTTTCTCTTCATACGAAAAACATGGACAAATGGTGAATAATACAGAATATTATTAATGACTGCACGGAAAAGGCAAGTGGAAATGTCCCTGGGCTCTGCCTGGCTTGAGACTTCACAACAGCTGGAGTGGTTGTCTACTTTCACTTTTCAAGTAAAGGCTTCTTACATGGAGTCTCTGAAAGCCTTCTAGAATGAAATGATACTTTTTAGCTGTGTTCCCTCCTGAAGGTTGACAGCTTTCGGGAAGCCCAGGGAGCTCCCCCAACCAGCAGCCCGTCTACAGCCACGTGAGCGAGGGGGGTTCACCGCGTCAGCGTGGCTCAGCATGGCTCAGCGTGGCTGTTTGGACTCAAGACACACTGGGAGGGTGTTCACGTCCCTGCCAGAGCTCTCCATTTGGGTGTGTTCCTCTGAGAATGCCTGCCCCATCCGTCGTGATGTGCCATCTGGAGCGTGTTAGAGTCCACTGACCACTTCTTTTTATTTTTTCCCCTTTTTCTATATTTTTGGAAATGGAGGCGTAGCCAGGTCAGGCTTGAACTTTCTCACGTCGCTGTGAATTGGAGTGTAGGAGAGGAAGTGTGTTCTTTGGCTGGAGCCGAGAGGGACTGTTCTTTGCATATGACTCACCTCATTAGTTGTGCTGAAATCTGTTGTCAGGGATCCATCCACAAGCCGTTCCTCACACTCGCGTGACGGATGTTTGGGGTAACGAACACTGTCCGTCTGTCAGTTGGTGGAAACCAACCCCCCACACACACACCCCTCTCTCACCCCAACAAGTTTGCTCTCGGGTTTCATTTGGCTCCTGAGCCAAGGGGATTTGGCCAATGGACCTCATTCCTCAGTGCCTTTGTGACTCCACAGCGAATTATATCTGAACATGAGTTATCTCTGTAATCTGCTTTTATTCAAACCCTGTGTAGTCACCATTAGCGATTTTCCACTGGTGGCTGAAAAGCTGGTTCTCTGCCTTGTGTTCTCTGTCCTTGGAACTTGTGTTGTCCCGGGGCCTGCTAATCAGAGAGGAAGAGTTTTTGGGTCAGTGGGTCCTGGTATTTGTCTTGTCACCGCACCTCTGCTCGGGGCAAGGGCAGGGGTGCCATGCACTCCCGGGTCCCAGCCTCCTGCTTTCCTTTCATCTGCCACAGACGCTTGCGAGGACCACACTGGTCTCACGTTGTCCGTTCACTCACATCTCTCCTGGGCCTGGGCCTTCCCGGTGCCTTCAGTCTGGTGGTAGCCATTTTGCCCCCACCCCAGGCTCCGGTGCTGAAAACTTGCTGGGAAGAGAAAGTGAATAAAGTGGAAAGGGGGCCACAGGGCTAGCAGGAGGGGGCCCCAGCCTCGTCTCTCCATAACCCAGGCACCTGTGCAGGGGTCGGGCACCCCGTTGCACACAGGTTCCCACTGGGGCACTAATGAAGGAGTCAACCTAAAGCATATTGATTGTATAGACGTGGGGGAGGGGAGAGGGTTGTTGAT
>PVHY01020237.1:0-25906 GCA_004024945.1 Uropsilus gracilis | reverse complement strand
TATTTCAGATGGTACCATATCTGTTTGTATCTCTCACTAGATTGAGAATACTTGAAGGTTCATAATTAGCTTTGAAGCATCTTAATTACTTTAGTGTTGTTAATGCCAAATTCAGTAATGCTAGGTATCGATTGTAACTTGTACACTGGGCTCAGGGAATAAAAACAAAACTAGAGATAAACTAGAAATTAAAATTTTATTCCTCATAGAATATATGAGGAGGAGGAGAATAAAATACAGAAAGATAGATGAGAATATAGAGTTCTGTTTCAGGCAGCACTCCTGCCTGCCAGAGACTACTCAGGCATTTCTGCTCACAAACCTTTTGTCTTTGCAAAGCAGCAGGGGAAGCTCTCTACCTACCCGGTCTATGTAGGTATCTTTCTTTTCCTTTCTCTTTCTAGCATACCTGCCCTTTCCAAAAAAAATCTGCTTTACACAATGATTGAACTGTGTCTTGTGTCTAGAAGAGCAGTTAAGTGTGTGTTGCTATATATAATAACTAAAAGAAGTGTCAATATCTCCAAGAATCATGTATACTGGGCTACAAGAATGCATAGGACCTTAATATTACTAAACTTTGTCTAAACAAAATAATTGAGTCAATGGAAATGATGTCTCTAATTCTCAAAATGGGTCATAAAGAAAAACAAGCCAATGAGAAATAAGACTTAAAGGCTTGGGGATGAGATCACGCCAATGCTCTGAAAGGCAGGCAAAAGGAGAGTCAACTACAAAAAGACTGACTTCACAGCTGAAGTGTGACCAATAACATGTTCACTCAACTTGAAAACAGTCCTTACTTGGCTAAATAAGTAGTTAAGACAAAGAACCTACAGCACTAAAATGATGTTCTAGCCATATTACGTTCATTGCCAAATACAATCACCAAATTGTATTCACAGGGGTTTGACTATCAGACCTTGAATTAAGGGTGAAACAAGAGGATAACGATGGGTTCAACAGAAAAAGATCTTTATTTAACAGCAGAATTTAATCTTCCTCAATAGAGTTAGCTTCTAAAACCAACGCAAAAAATAAAATCAATTCTCCAAAAATCACCCTTGAAAATCCCTAAAGAATAACTGAGACAGATCTCTTGTATCTCAATATATGGAACTGAGACTGCCTGTATCCAAGCATTGGAACAATGCTATTTCTTCAGGTGAGTACCAGTAAAAGCAGTTAGTCATCCTTTAAAAATACTAGAACAAGCCTCAATATAGAGAAAAAACTGACATAATGAGGGCATGTAGGTTCTGATAATAAGAGACACTGATAATTCAGGTTTCCAACCTCAACCTTGTCCAAACCATGTTTCCCTAGAATGGTAAATGAAATTACCCACATTATTTAAACAGCACAATTTTTTTCTTAGCTTATGTAACAGAATTTGCATAATCCATGGAATAACTCTAGTTACTATAATTTCCGATGTTAATTATCAGTAAGACAACATGTAGACAACTCAGTAATTTATTAATGGTTCACAATATCACTTTTATATGAGAATACATATAAAAGACAAAAAGAACATTAATTAATGAACTTACAAACCTCTTTTGTATATCCAAAGTGGCTCTAGTTTCCATCTCACTGTCATTATCATTAGATTTATCTTGAGAAGTTGTCATCCTTGCTCTTTTACTTTCTACTACTTTTGTCGCTGCCTTAAAAAAGAAGTTGTGGGAAGGGAAGAAATGCATTACACAATTTAAACAAATAGCATTAAGTCTTTTAATTCTTTCACAGGCATAGCCTCATAGTATCGGTTTCGTTATAATGGGAACTGCACTGTCATTTTTACCAGCAGTTGCTTTAGCATTCACTTGGATTAGAAGCATCATAAACTAGGTCTTTCTTTGTCAATATATTTGATAAACACAGTGCTCAGCAATTTTAAGGTAATAGGGTACTTAAAAAAAAAATCATTAAAAAAAAAAAAACAGCAAAAATTCCAGATTATTTTGACATAAAACTTCCTCAAAATTCAAGATGCCACATTAAGACACATTAAAATCCCCTCAGTCTCATAGTTGGCCTGCACAGATACAAGTCTGCAAGATGGTAAAAGCCATCTGGCCTGCAACTTTGACCCCACTGACAGCTCCAGGATGGCTCAAACACAGAAAGTTTATTGATTATTATGAAGATCCATGATAGGTAAGATCCCTTGACAGACATTTAAAAATGTTGCAACTAGATTGGTGGGGGTCCTAGCATGGTGATGTGATGTATACAGATTCAAGTGGATGAAAAGTGGGAGACTGCAGATGAGGGTTTAAAACATTTAGCTGTGGTTCTCCAACTGCCTCCAGATCATTTGCTATTGAATGGACAGAAGGGAAGACGCTGGAGGAAGCCTTGACCAATATGAAAAACAGGTATCAACACCGGTTCAGTCATGCTTCAGGGCACTGAGTCCTCAGATACCCAGCCTGCTGCACTCCCTTTGGGGCTCAGGGAATGCAAGGTATGGGGGGGTCCAGCTGCATGCCAGGGCAGGGAGTGGCTGGGGGTGCCCCCTTGTCACCATACCACAAGGTGGGCGGGGGAGGCAGGGGAAGCCCTGCCCAAACGCCCAGTTCAGCCATGCTGCTAGGCACTGAGCCCCTCTGGTCTTCTCAAATCCAGTCAATCCTCGCCAGAAGCAACTAAATCAGCGAGCCAACGGCAGTTGCACACGAATACAGAGGTGAAAAACGAAGTATTCCAGAACAACAAACATATCAGGTCCATGGGACAAAGGACTATAAGACTGCTTATAGAGACAAACTACCTTAGAAATACAACCACTATCTACAACGATGGGAACGGAATTTCCCGCTCAGAGATGCCTTCAGCATGATCAAAGGACCCTCCCACTTTAGGGGGTGAGGAAAGCCACAGAGACGGGCAGTGTCCCCACAATGAACTGGACCAACCATCTGCCAGGGCCTATCTTGATCAAAAGAACTGGTGCACAAACTTTGGCCAGGAGAAATGCTCCCAATGCCAGCAACCAGAACTATTATAAAACAAAGGAGCAAAATATGACAGAAGATGGGCCGGAGCAGCTGACCAGAAAGAAGGAGACACTAAAAGAACACAATCATGTGTGAACTGGTGGCCAGCAGCAAAAAGACACTTGAAAAACTAAGCACAGGCCACTGTGTCCCAGGAAACCACATCCACACTGGACAAAAGGCCATAGTTACAGGAAAGAAAAGGAAGAACCCAAGGGACTAAAAATTAAATAAACAATAAATGGCAGTGAAAGAAGAGATGGAGAGACCAGGGGGGTGAGGTGGGGGGGAAGAACACCCAAAAGGCAAATGTAAACAAAACTTCTTCAATAAAAATATATATTATTTAAAATAGTAATAATAATAATAATAATAATAATAATAACAAGTATCACCAAGGAACTCTGCTTTTCTCCTATGAAACTACTTTGCTCTGTACTGGCTGAAGATGCAATCAAGGTCACCTTAGCTGATTACAAATAAGAAGAGGTAGAGAAGAAATAAGCCATTAAGTGAGGCTCCCAGCAGGTAACTGGCTGTTTGCCCACTTGTCAAACAATCACCACAGAAGTCCAGAAGTCCCTGGCACTACAGCAAAAGAGCTTTGAGATAAACACACCACTTGCTACTCACATTGTGATTCTGACGCAAGCAAATCACAGTCTCATTGTTCTGAATCCTGTGGTTTCTTGCAGCCACCTTACAAAAATTCTTTTTAAATGTTTCCAATCTCAATTTTACTTTCTCCAAAAATGTGCAAAAATTTCTTTAAAATTTAAAACAAAATAATTTTCAGTTATTATTCTGGTAAGTTTCCCTTTCTATTCATCTACAAAAACCACAAAATAGATTTCTGATTAGTTTTAAAGGATTTCTATTTGAAGTATCCTCCCTTATAACAATTTCTTCTAAGTCTATTCTATGTCTCTGAAATATGCATACCTTCATTAGAAAAGTTGATGATTTTTCACTCAGAACATAATTCACATAACACTTAATTTTCTCCATCATGTGGTTGTAGCTGTAATGTTGAAAAAAAGAATGGAATGTATCCTTCTGAGAGATTATCGTAAGTAATTTCCTTTTTATCGGCTTAAAAAAAAAAAAAGAAATGTATTAATTCATAAATTACAAAAGAAATTCTGTCATATTATTTAACCAAAAAGTTTTGAATTTTGAAGAGCTACAACTAAGAGTTTCAAAAAATTCTGTTTTAAATGGTAAGCCAACATATTTTTTCCATTTTAAAAAATGTTTTACATTTCATACAAAAACAAAAGGATAGGGAGCATTTATGAGCTTTAATATTCATCATCAAGTCAAAGAAATAAAACATTATCTGTTATTGAAATTTTTGCTTACTACCATAATTTCATTGCATCCCCAATCCACCTTCTTTCTCAAGTGAACCATTATCTTGAATTTAGAATCTATGTATTCTTTATATTTGCACTATATCTGTATTCTTATAGTAAAATTTAGCAGTTTTAACTTTATACAAATAGTGTTACACTATGCAGTTAGATTCAGCTCAATGCTATGCATACAAGTTGATCTGATATCTGCAGAAATTAGTTATTTCTCACTGTCATTTCTATACTATTTCTCACAGTAGTCCATTGATCAAAAATTAACTTATTTATACATTCTTCTTGACCACCGAAAGCTTTAAAGCTATGGGTCTTTAAAAAAAAAACAAAACATAACTGTACTTCTCAGACAAATTATCTCAGTGGGGCCTTTTTAAAAAATAAAGCTTCACTCTTCTGAAATGTGCCGTGGGAGTAAAAATAGCTACTTTAGAGTATTTATCTAGAACTAAAATTGCTGGAATGCATGCTTATAGATTTTGCTAAATATGCTCCAAAGTTTACTATTTTACATTCCTGAGTGGAAGACACAGTAGTCTAAACATTTCTTTACTTTTAGAGTCAACTATTGGTATTCTAAGGCATTTTAATTGTTGTCATTCTGAAAGATGGGCGAACTATAGCACTATATAATTTGTTTTTCCCTGACTACTAACACTATTTTGGTTTAAATACTTTGTTTACTTCCTGGCCATAAAGTTTCTACTCTGTTAAGCACAAGTAAAGAGGAATTTTTGGTGATACTAAAGTGCTAAGGTGTGAGTCTAGGGGCAGGAATCCAATAAACATATCAGACTTTCAGCTGAAATCTCTAGAGGATTTATATCCCAAGAACAGGGGCAAATTAAAGATAAACTGAACTTTACTAAAACTATTATGCTCCACCTGGTTTAGTCTTCTGTGAATGAAGGTGTTAATCTTTTAGTTCTATATCAGCATTATGAAAAGGTACTCAATTTCACTAGTCATCAGGAAAACATAAATTAAAACCCAAGAGTACTACATATTTGCCAAGATGACTACAATGAAAGCCACATATAAGTGCTCTGGAGCAACTGGAACTCTTCTACACACTGAAAGTAATGTTATCATTTTAAAACTAAATGTCAAACTCTAGGACAGATCCATTTTATTCCTAAGAATGTATCCAACAGAAACACATGTTATTGTCCTACAAAAGACATGTAAAGGAACAGACAAAATATGAAAACTAATCAGCTGTTCATCAACAGTGGAATAAACTGTAGTATATTCCCATAAAGAAGCAATAAGAACTATTTCAAGGAACAATATGGATCTTAGAAAAATAAATTATGTGATTCCAATAGATGAAGTGCAAAAATAAGTGTAAGCAACTCTGGATGTTACAAGTAAGTAGATACCCTTCAGAAAGTGGGACAGAAACTGACGGCAGAATGCTAGTAATGTTTTTTCTTGATCTATAGACCTGTTACACAAGTGTGTTCCTTTTGTGAAAACTTACCTACTTAAATACTTATGAAACATAAGTATGCCGCTTAGTAAAAATTTCACTAAAAATTACAAAACTATCTTTTCTTTCTTTGAATAACCTAATTTTACTTCATTAAAACTATTTTTAACATTAAAAAACTAAGTTCCACTGACCTTAACATTATTCACCACCCCTCCAAAATATAATGCTCACTTAATAAATGTTCATATAGTAAACATTTAGAAAAATAAGCAAGCTATGATACTCTCTTCTGGACTTGTATTGCCTAATAAGATAGCCCTAGGCATACTTGGTTACTGAGTCTTTGAAATGTGAATACTGAATTTATACATATGTACAAAATACACCCTAAATTTCAAAGGGTTAGTATAAAAAAAGAGTACAAAGTATCAACTTTAAAATTCTCATTCCATATAAATGGTTCTAGAACTCGTATTATTTTTAACTTTAAACAATTACCATGTGATTATCGCAGTCACCAAATACTCTTTCAACGACTTCTTCTGCTTCCTTAAAATTGCCATTTTCCATACAAACAGCTATTGCCTAAAAAAGTAAGAGAGCACATACCTTAGGCTGTTAGGTTGTCTTTAAAAACCTAATTGTTATTTACTAGTAAAACAATTTTTAGACAAGTCTTAACTACTTGATTTAAAACACCTTTATAGAGTTCAATAATTTTGATTTGATAAATGCTATACTTAAAAAAATTAAATAACTGTGGCTTGAAAACTGTGGCTTGAAAAGACAATTATTTTCTTTGGCCCCATGCATATTTATAAATGCCTACCATTCTATGTTTCCAATTTAGGGCAAATGCAAGACAGGCACTAATAGAGAAGTTAGTTAGAGGAGCTGTGCTTTATACATTTGGGGTAAACCTAAATGTTTATTTTGAGCAAATGGACACAGAGAAATAGTATCTAGAGTTATTAGAATATATTCAATTTGTTAGTTAGACTTCCTGGAAACTAACAGAAACTTAGGAAGTCAGATTCTTTTAAATAATCAACTGGTCTTTTGGATATCATTGGTGGTACAATATTACCATCTAGGCAGCTTTGTAAACGTAGCAAACTTTTTAACTTTTTAAAAAAGTCTCTATCCCTGAGTTTTTTTCTTTATATGTAGAATGGTAAAAATAATAGTATCCATTTCATAAGGTTGTTGTGAAGAGTAAAGATATAGAAAAGTGCTTAGAACATATCTGGCAAATAGTGATATATTACGTTTGCTATATAGTAAATGTTTGCCACAAACTTTATATTAATATATTAACAAAGGTCAGCTCCTCATGGAGTCCCATAAGATTAGGATGGCATGACAAATCTCTTTGCCTTGGGCTGAAATTTTTAAAGGAAGTACTTTTCGTGCTACTAATTCTCTTCAAATTCTACCTGACAGTCACCACACTAATCACCAATAGCAAAGTCTTGACATTTTCCCTTTCACGTATCCAAGAGAAAAATTTTAACAATCAGAAAAGGTTTAGTCATCTAAGAAAATCCCAAATATTTGCTCTGCTTATAGGTAAACCATATATTCCCTATTAAATCTTTGAGTGACTTTTTTTTTTTACATCGTACTCTTTTAACTAGCTAGTTATAAAATTCTCTCTACATGATAAATTCACATTCTTCTGATCACAAAAAATCCAGAAACTTATCAATGTCATTTATTCTATTTTTTCACACTTATAGTCTTTAAATACAACCTGGCAGAGCACAAACCACTAACTTTGGCAAGTTGTTTGGTGATCTGATCTTTAAATTGATTCAGCACAATTCCTTAAATGGGAGCAATATACAGATTCAATCCCATTCCTTAGTGATCGACTATACACCAAAGGTCAAACTTCTTAGTTGTTTTAAATGCTATACTTTTTACAAAATAATAATTATAAACACAACAATCATACCTGAATTTTAATTAAATTCTGTATTTCTTCATAAAATGTATCACGGTTCTCTTCAATCGAAGCCCAAACCATCAGGGCTGATTCTAAGGGTGTAATTCGTTCATCACTTTCAAACTGTGCATCTTTTAGAAAAACAGAAGTAATTTAAAAGCGAGGTAAAAATTTGTCAGTTTTAATAAATTTATTTCATTCATTAAATATTTACTGAGTGCCAGGTAATGCTTTTATATATAACAGTTTAGAGCGATGATAGGACTTTTCAAGTTAATTTCCTCAAGAAAATCAACTTTAAAAATGGAAAAAGCTATTTGGTTTACAAAAAATTTCTTTGCCAAAATATACTTGAAGAACTAAAATAAACTTTATTTTACTTCAGATGTAAACAACAGAGAGTAGCAATTTTTTTTGCCTATGGAACTGCAGGCTCATGTTGCCAGGGGTATCACAGACTCAAGCAATCCCCAGCCTCAGCTTCCCATGTAGTTGGGTCTCACTATGTGCCCCTGGCAGGACTCGAACTGCGATCCCTGGCCCCGGTTGCAGCTTCCAAGGCTGCCGCTTACAGGCATGTGCCACCATGCCTGGCCTAGCAATTCTTAAAATAGTTTACAAGTCTAACTGCATTATCACAAACATTACCTAATCCTCACTAATCTGCCTTCCTTCTGTGAGAGTGCTAGATAGAAAAATGTGTATGTTCAATCTTGGGATGTAGAATATGGCAGCAAGCCAACATTCCCTTTTAACAATGAAAAATTGAACAAATTGTAAGATTATGTTTTTAAAGACATAGGAGAGCTGCAGAAAAAATGAGATCTAGAGTCACTACAACTGAGGTGAGTTGATAACTTGCAGCTATTTTTTTCCTCTGATCTTAATTAACTAAAAAGGCTGGGTATCCAATGTGCTCCAGGCAGGGAAATTTTACTGGGAGAAAAAGAAATGAAAAAAATTTTTGACAGTTTTACTGAAACTCTCAACTGAAAACTAGAGAAACTGGGGGAAGCAGGGGCAAACAAACAAACAAACAAACAAACAAAAAAACGAGAGGAACTGAAAATGCATAGCTGGTTTTTCTCGACATGGCATTTGGTAAGTTTGAGAAGCAGGGAGGAGACAAGTTGGAAAGTTAAGGACATCTCTCATAGTCTCACAGATCTTAAAAGAGTCATGCTCCCTTAGAAGAGGGAATACGCTATAAATAAGTATTTCCCCTTCCATACATATACTACATGTTAAAGCTACTTGGAGCAGGAAATTATAATTAACATGGAAGCTACTAGCCACATGCTATTACCAAACAGTTAAAATGAAGTTAGCCCAATAGAGATCTACTTTTTGTATACAATATATACCAAATTTTAAAAGATTTGCTACAAAAAAGGAGGGCAAAATATTTTAACAGACTTCATATGGATTATATAATAAAATATCTTTTAGAAATATTAGAGTAGATATTACTAAAAATCTACTTATTTTCTTTTCACTTTTTAAAAATGTAATTACTGGAAAATTTTCAGTGGTAAGATATGGCTCACATATTTACATTAGATAATGTTGCTATAGAGCAAAAACTTAAAAGACACACAGCTTGTTCTCAAAAAACACAGGTATATAAGTACACCGATACATGATTTTTTTTCAAGTAAATACATTAGGAAAGTTTTTGGAGATTTGCAACAATTTGAAAGAACTTGAAGACTAGAAATATTAAAAAAAACTAAGACAGTTAAGCATGTCATCAGTGTCGTACATATATAGTCTATTTTACTACTTATTACCATAAAGTACATATAAATCTGTTATAGTAGGAAGTAATCTCTCAGGTTTTGCTTATTATTTGAGAAAGCAATTTTCTTTATATGTTTTCTAATTTTATTATTTTTTAATAAAAAGCAAATAATTTATTTATATATAAATTTCACATCTTTGTAATCCCCGGGATTCACCCCCCCTCCCTGACCATTCCCCCTCTGTCCCGTCCCCCACTCCAAGTTGTGTCCTTCAATTTGGTTGTTAGCTTTTTTTGACTTTTCTTCATAGTTTTTATCTTTCCCAAGTCTCATAAATAGTGAAACCATTAAAAATTGCAAATACACATATTTTACATCATTGTCTTCCCTGAGGTTCTCCTTGTCACCTTTGAACCATCATCTTAATCTCTTGTGTTCATACCTCCCCCAGTTTTACCTCCTGCCCCTCTCTTGCTCTATGCTTCAATTCTGTTGACAATTTTAAATTTTCCTTTTCCTTTTGTCTGTTTGTTTTCTCTATATCCCACATAGAGGTGAGATCATAGTATAGGTGAGACCAGTATTTATCTTTCTGGGTTATTTTCATTAACATGATTTCTTGTAGGTTCATCCATATTATCACAAATGCATCAAATTTGTCTTTTTTTGATTTATAAACAGTATTCCATTGTGTACGTATACCACAACTTTCTGGTCCATTTGTCTCTTTTTGGGTAATTGGGTTGTTTCCATATCCTGGCTATTGTAAATAGTGCTGCAACAAACACCCAAATACAGGTGTCTTTTTGAAATAGTACTTTGGGTAGATTCCCAGAAGTGGGATTGCTGGATCAAATGGTAGCTCTATTTTCAGTAGTTTGAAGGTCCTCTAAACAGTTTTCCATAGTGGCTGGACCAGTTTGCATTCCCAAATTTTTGCTTATTTTTATTCTCTTTCATGCCATACTGTAAACCTTGAATAACAGACATGGAAACCATGTGAAGTGCCATTAATGATGCTGACAGTGCTTCCAAGAAACAGAAAAAGTATGACGTTATAAGAAAAAGTTGAATTACTTGATATGTATCATAGGAAACACTGATGTAACTACTACATATGATCTGTCTTAAGACAGATGATATAAAACAGTATACAGTTCTGTAGTTTCTCTTTATGATTTTATTAATTTTTTTCTAAATTTATTATGAGAATTCAGTCTATAACACAAAATATTTGTTTATCAACTTTCCTTATGATATTTGTAAGGCTCCTAGTCAACAACAGTTTGTTAGCTATTAAGTTTTAGGGAGCCAAAAGATATATGCAGTTTTTGATAGTGCAGAGGGTCAATACCGTTAATCTTGGTATTGTGCAAGGTCAACCATAGCTTAAAATGCAAATTAGTTTTTAAAATATTGCCTCACTTGAGTCCTTTATAATGGAATATACTGATTCTTAACAAATGACCCTGATCAATTATTACATTTAAATCTCACCGAAAAGGGGACTGATGAATTAAACCATGGGGATTACACATAAAACCTGGATTTTTTTTCTATCTCTTTTTTTGAAGGGAAGGTTAAGGGAGTTAGGTGGGAGAAACTCAGATATATAGGACAACTGCTATCTGTGAACTTTAAAAGACTTTGTCCATTTAATGTACAAAATAACTCTGCTAAGTTATGATCTGCATGGTCTGGAATTCAATTGTGTCATATCAGTCTGTTTTAATTTATTTTCAGCATAGGTCCAGATATACCTAGAGTTCTGTGTCTCCCACAAAAACTCTGCATCTTGTCCTGTCCACTCAGGAGAGGTACCCAGATCCTGGTACCAACTCCAGATCTAACCTCCAATATACCTCAACACAAAGTGTGCTACATGAGCCAGAGCTAGAGTAGCAAGCATGAGAAAGGCAGTAATACACTGGGATTTTCAGTAATACACCATGTTTATAAGTCAGTTGTTTCATTTAAGTATAGCCTACATTTGAAATTGCTGAAAACCCAAATGTAAATATGCAAATTATTGCATTAGCTGTTCCTTCAACCATGTTGATATTTACAACCATGGTGCAAATATCACCCACTTATTGAGATATTAGACCAGCTTACCCATTAAATCTAAAATAAACTATAGGATCAAAGGAGATATAACTATAAATCATATTCCTTTAGAGAAATAAGTGCTGATATCAAATTAAAATATCATAGTTGCTAGTTTTTAAAAAAGTATGTATGATAGTAAGAGTCATAACAAAGTTAGAAAATATTTAAATTTAAAGTGAAACTGCCAAGATAGAGTTCAAAAAAAGTGGCTCCCTAACAGCATAAGCAGAATAACCTGGAACTTTATCAAAAATGTAAATTTCAGGTCATTTTACCTATACTAACGATGAGAAACTCACAGTAGAGAAGGGTACTTAGCACTTTGTTTTTTAACAAACTCTAATGCAATAACTCTCAAGCAGTTATTCATAGGGCAGTTGGAAAAACAGTACCCTATGAAGACAAGGGCTACATTTCTTTTATTACTTTAGATATACTTATGCATGTATGCATATGCCAAACAAATGTGAGCAAACTCTTGTCTTACTGTCAGCCACAGCTTGAAATATTTCTAATATAAGATAAAAAACATATATTTACCAAGTGTTTTTCCTGCTGCAATTCTTGTCAAAAACTGACATATGTATATAGTTTTCAATTGGTAAGCTGTTAGACTGGACAATCCATGAATAATGGCTGAAAAAGAAAAAGTAAATCTTAATCAAACAACACAAAAAATTAAATTGATCCAGGGGTGTGGTTTGTTTTATCAGATAAAAATTACCACAATTTAGAACACTTTTCCTAGAAAATAAAACTGATGCTTTATATGTATAATACCAAAAACTACTTTTACAGGGAGTACTATATATTATTAAGAAGGAAAAATTTGATCCAAATCAAATCACTAGTTGGAAGTTTATCTTATGCTTTAAAACTCCTTATATTAAGGAGGAATTTTATATTATTTTCAAGGTTTCATGTAGTTAAGTGAGTCAGTTTATAAAGTTTTATTTTAATAACATTAATATTAATGTCACAAATATCTAAATGCCCATCTAGAGTTATGGTAGGCAAAGAATACAAATATATAATGGTGAATAAACCATATTCCTAGACCTTACTGAGTGAACTACCATGCTGCAATGAAAGACAAAGGGGAAAACAACTAAAATAAAAATATGGATAAAACCAAAAAAGCTAAGTACAAAATACTATGAAACTATACAGTCAGGAAATATAGCGTGTTTAAGTAATTTTTTGGAGAAAAATTATTTTGGTTATGAGGCAAGGCTTCTTTGTTTAACACCTGACACATAATACTGTCAGCACTATATTTTTCTAGAGATAGCTATTTTATCACAAAAAGTTATTAATAACAACCTAAAATGCAATATTGCAGTCATTAAGTAGATAAAATAATACATTTATTTTTATGTGTTTCCTCAATTCTAAGATGCCACCATCACATCATACCAGAGATTATCTGACTCAAATACAGCCATAGAGAACTAAATAGGTGTCAAAGAAAGTACAATGTTTATATAAAATTTAAACACAATTCATACAATGTGTATTTACTGAACATACAGCTAGAATAGTTACTATGAAATAAAATAGTTCCTGCCTCTTATGCAAGGGACTAATTGGAATTTTAATGCATTCCACCAAGAGTAAGTACAGTAGAGCAAAACAAAAGAAAGAACTAATTCATTCTAGGGAAGAACTTCAAACCACTAATCTCTTTATTTTCCATCATATTCAATTTACTTACGGATACCCTAACTAACACACCAATGCCCTTCTGTTCTTTGTAAATGCGAGGCAAAAAAAAAAACACAAAAAACCAAAAGCAACCACCTACCCTTGTTGAACTGGCTATCAACTTTTTCCATACCTGTCTGCAAGCACTGATGACAGGAAAAATACACAAAGGAGGATTTAATGGCCAACTATAACAATAGCAACTATATGGAGGCACTTATACTAGGGTTGTCATATGGGGTTGACTGTGGTAATTTGGTAATGGGTAGAGATTCAGTGGAGGGAGTGCTACTGACAACTTAGGTGAGATCAGAGATGCTGCTACTTATCTTACAATGCACAGGACCATCACCGCCAAACCTCACCACTCTGTTGCATAAACACAATAAAGAATCAAAATGTCAACATTTTTGAAGAAACCTTGTTTTATACTTATCAGTTCATCCCCCCCCTCCCCTTCGAGGACTTAATAATTATATATTATTATCATCATCTTACATTATGAGGAAATCATTGAAACAAGAGGTAAGTAACTTGCTTCAGGTCTCAATTATAAAGTAGCAGAGCCAGGAATCAGACTCAGACAATTAATTCTAGTACCCTTTCCTATACTTTTTCTCATAGCAGGGGATATGCTAAGAATAAGTCTGGAAAAGATGGTGAAATATGAGAACAACTGGGTTGGAACAAAAGAATTAGGAATTTTCAAGAAAGCATCAAGAGTTATATATTTTTACAATATAGAAAATGTAGTAAATAAAACTGAGATAGAGGTCTTTTATTTCAAAATGGGAGTAGAACAACACTATTTGTTCACAATCTGACATTCATCACTGATTAGCAGTGCAAATTGGAAAGGTTTACTCTTTCTGGATTTCTATGCCCCTAACCTTAAAATTTTGGGAGTTGTCTATGTCAATTCCTTTGGTCTTCAGTTACAAACCTGAAAGGAGTCTTTACTATTTTTCTTTTAGAAGTCTTTCATTTTTAGAGGGGTTTTAAATTTACAGATTATGAAAGTACTAGAGACCCTATATAGCTTCCATTCAGTTCCTCCTGTTACTAACATTGTAAACTAGATGTTATGTTACATGAATGAACCAATATTAATAAAATCTAAAATCTACTGACTAAAATTCACCCAAGCAGATGGTACAGGAGAGGAGAGGTCATCAGGGTTAGGCCAGGGTCTTCAACACTGGGTATGGGGTGTAGTTCTGAACTTGGGAGGCAGAGAGTATGTTTACTGTCTCATTTTGGGTGAAGAAGGCCACTGAGGGAGACAGAATTGGGAAGGTACTTGGGGGAGGAGACAAAGACAACCCAGTTACTGTCAGAAAGCACCTCTGGTAGAACCCAGAACTCGGAGTCAGAAGCTTCTCTTCACAGATACAGATTTTAGGAGCTTTTCTTGTCCTTGTGTATTGGGGCAGAGGCTCCTAACTTCCTCTGTTCCACATTTTCCAGCTCAAACACTCCGTGTGGCCAGAAAGCCCTTCCCCCTTTGCCTTTACTTCTTGTTGTGGTTTCTGCCCATTGATTTTCATCATATATCATCATATATATAGCTGCCTGACAGCTACTGGGTCATCTCTGTCCCAACTTTTCGCAAAATAGAGAAAATGGGGGTCCTGGGAAAGGAAGCAACCACAGGTTACCAAGATTTTCCTTGTTTTCACTTAATTCTTTTGCTATTGTAGGATCTTATCCAGAACATACTGCATTTAGTTGTCACATTTGAGTATCACCTAGCTATGAAAAATTATCAAACCTTGCTTGGTTTTGATGGTTTTTGACAATTTTAAGGAGTAACAGTCATGACATTTTGCACAATGTCCCTCTACTGAGATTTATCTGACATTTTTCTCCTGATTGCTGCGGACCACATAGATTTTGAGAGGAATGACTGGAGAGGTAAGAGCTTCATTTTCATCAGATCATATCAACTGTACAGAGTACTGTAACTTGACCTTGACCTTGATCACTTATGTGTAAGTTATTCCTTCTGTAAAGTTATTCCTATATTGTCTGTCCTCTTTGGAAGCCACTATGCACTGCCACATAAAAAGATAAGATAGTTATGCTCCTCCACCTCTCTGAGGACAGATCAACTCCATTAATTACTTGGAATTCTTCTGCATGGGGGATTAGTATTTATTTACTCAGTCATTTATTTACATTAATAGAAACTCATGAGTATGTATTTTATATTCTGGGTTATAATTTAATACTTAATTTATTTTGCATGCGTTGTTTCAGTTTTGACCACTAGGACCTCTTGTAGTTGGCCTGAGCACTTTTATAACCCACCATTGTGGGTTAGTTGCCTTACTTTCCTTGGTTCATCTTGTATATTCCTGTCCCAGTTCTAGAATGAGACCATTTTTCTCAAGAGCTCTGGTTCCTTTTATTGGAGAATGGAATCAGAAACCAAGATCTGGGTGCCAAGTGAATTTGTTGTTGCTAGGATTACACTGCTTCTATACACATCATGCAATAGAACATGGAAAACGTGTGTATACTTACCTGTGTCTACATATATGTACAAGTACATATACATAACATTTCTTTATGTATTCATTGATATCTATGTTAATCTAAATAGACGTTCATACCATTTCCGGTTCTAATTTAACTGATAGTAGCCTCCTCTCCAAATAGAACTTTTAAGTAATTCTAATTATGGCAAAATGGCTTAATTTCAGGACTTAACTTTCTAACTAACTTAAATTATCCATCGTTACAGAGTTAATTGTGACACAGAAAAAAAGTTATTGAATTGAAGAGAGGTCTGGGTATAAAACACTCCGTTTAACAGATCAATTCCTTAGAGTGTGCAACTAGTTTGCCCTACAAACTAATATTTGCCTAAACCATAGGTTTACCACATGATGAAATGTGTTAATATGGTTTTCAGAAAACTGCCAATAAAATAGTATCTTGGGGCTGCATTTAGCTGCAGGAAGTTGAGTGGCAACTCTTAAAATAAACACCAGGTCATCATCCAAAAAAAGTCAGGCTGGTCTTCCTAATACTGGAGGGATTTTTTTTAAAACTTTTTTTACACCGACACCCACCCACACCCACCCACCCCCTCTCTTTTTACACATCTTTTTACCAGAGATTTTTCTATCACCCTGTCATCAGTGAACTGCCATCCCTATCTCCCCTGCCTATACCTGCCCGACCTCTCCCTCTTTTGCTTTGTGCTTTGGTTCTGCTGTCAGTTTGTCAGTTTAGACTTTTTTTTGTCGCTAGAGGGTTTTAGTTCATCACTCACAGACTATCTTATCTAGGCAGTACATCTCATTGACAGTCACCAAAGACAGAAGCCTCTACTAAGCGAGTAAGCCAAATGAGGTTTAAATATCTGACAAAGAAATAGAAAATACTCAACACCTGGAGGTGGCTGAATAAATGCCATTGCAGGAACACCTTAATATAGACACCAAATACCTACGTCAAAGGAGACAAAAAGGAATTGGACCCTGGGTGGGTGTAGTTCTGTACCTTTTGGCTTAATGCTTGCATCAACCTTAGAAAGGGACCTTACGTTCTCTCTGAACGATCAGAAAAATCGAGAGGCAGGTTAAGAGGCACAAGTGGGGTTCCAAGCACGGTTCACCTCAGAGCTCTGGAGCCTCGACTCCTCCGCGGCAGCGGCCCCCGCCTCCTAGAGCGGCCCCCGAAACCAGCGCCCCTCACTCACCCTCCGCGCTGTCGCGGGTCCGTTGAAAGTCCTCAGAGCGGCCGTCGCGGAAGGCCCGGCAAAGAGAGAGGCAGAGAAAATCCAGCATCCAGCCGGTTGCCACAGTCTCAGCTTCGGCCACCAGGCCCTCGTCTTTTTCTTCCTCGGAGGCCGCCATCTGCATCTGGCACTCCAGCAGTTCCTGACATTCAAACTGTTCCTGGTCATCACCCACCTTTTCCGCCATCCTCTCTTCCAGGGGTTCGGCATCCTCCCCGTCCGCACACCCCCGCGAAGTGCAGGCGGCTGAGGTAGCGTCCTCCGCCATGTTAAATCACTCCCGCCGCTGGCGCGACTCCGGGTGCAAAGCCACAATTGGCCTGCGCGGAAAGTTGTGGGCGAGCCACAAAAGGGCGCTTCCGCAGGCGGAAAGTCACCAATCAAATCGCAACATTCGGCGGAAGGACTCCAATTTGGCTTCTGATTGGTCTAGACCTGTTCCCGCCTCTGAGTGTTTTGAATTTTGGACCCTGGCTGAGGCTTCGTTAGCAAACTGAGCAACACGAGATTGGGCAGGGAGGAACGCTTGGAAGCTAAGGGATCTGCTTTAATTCGTCACAAAATGCAATATTGGATGGAACAGCTACACGGATAGTTAAAACGGAAAAGCATTTTATCCGCAGCTTACTTTAAAAATAGTTAGATGATTGGAATCTGTCACTAGTATTGAAGTGTAACGCTTCAGACCCTTGAGTCATCTGACAGAGTTGCTACATGATCACAAACCAACACTGTCCCCACGAATTTACATCTTATGCTTCACCCTTAACACGCATCAGAATCAGCGCTGGGTGTTGTTAAAGCCATTTTGCTAGGCTTCACCCCCAGAATCTCTGTTAAATAGGTCCGAAGTAAAATCCTTCAATGAATTTGTAGGATTAACAAGTCATTGTGAGGGTGCTTGTCTGAGAGGCACATTTTGAGAACTTCTACTCTACAAGGAAGTTCTCAGAAAACCTATGACACGGTTCATCATGTGGTGAACCCATGAATTAAGCAAATCTGATGTTTATAGCTGAACTAGTTAAGCAACCTAAGGTATTGATATGTTAAAAGGGGTGTTTCATACTCAAGCCTTAGTTCAACTTTTCCTCTGTGTCACAGTTAACACTGGAAATGGTATGGGAGCCAGAGCCCGCAAGAGTGAGTATCTAGGAGGGCTGTGAATACTGATGAAAGACTGTTAGGACATAAGAACTTTAAAAGTCACTATCCGACGCCAGAAATTTCTAGAATCTGAAGAGGTGAGGATGTTAACATGAGATAAAGGGAGTTTTCACCAAAACTCTGCGACCCTATTCGTGGTCTACCTGTTTGAGGGCAAAGTTGGGCAAAGTCGCACAAAAGGAACCTCGCTTTTCCGTGACTCTGCCCAATCATAATCTAGGGCTGAAGGATCACATTAATAATCCTAAGAGATATTTTAAAAGCCTTGTAACCTACATTACCTGGTTGCTAGTCTGTCCCTATCCCCTCCTGGGCCTGGCCAAATCAGGTTGTCCTTCTATTCTATTCCCTTTATTTCTGATCTTTCATTTCCCTTTTCTTAAATAAATTTGCTTTCATCACCCACTTGTCTCTGAGCATGTCTCTGCAGCACTTACTATGCCTTCAAGTGACAAGAACCTTGTGTCGCCCTTCACCATTTTCCTGTTTCAGAACGATGGGTAATTAATATTTAGAAATTTAAATCACCAAATGGGTGTATTCAATTTAGGGAAATTTATTGAACATAATTTACACAGTTCTCAATGTCCCTCCCAATTTAATAAAAAATTTTACTTTAAAAATCATTGTTTATAATGTATCCAACATTATCAAAACCTTATGTATTTTAATTTTACTTTTTTTGCTCTTAAAACTAGTTCTAATGTCTAATTAAAGCACCATAACATAACCATTAACAGTGCTATGTTGAGAAGTCTTCTACCAGTTACCCTTTAGCTATCCAACCTTTGATAAATTTTCCCTTTCCCCCCTATGTATTGGGCATAAATATAATGTCCTTATAGACTTTGGGGGACAATTAAAGGTGTTGATCAATGTATAGTTTAGAAGGAAGTCAAGTACATGGCGGATGCTCAACTTAGAAAAAATAGGACATTTTTGACACCAAGAAAGAGGGTGATGAGTAGGAGGGGTTGCTCCATGAGGTTCTAATGATTCATGGAAATTAAATCCTGTTTTCAAACTTCGCAAGGGAACAAAGTCTGTGGGAATAGAAGTTAAGGTATATTGTGAATACAGCAAAAAATACCCAGGGTTTCAAACTGAAACTTGGGTATGGCAAGGTTCTCAAATGGAGTCTCCTTTCCTCCAAATCTCCTTCTCAATTCTCAGCAATGAGTTAGGGTTATT
The DNA here is from genome assembly GCA_004024945.1 of Uropsilus gracilis. Lineage (NCBI taxonomy): Eukaryota > Metazoa > Chordata > Mammalia > Eulipotyphla > Talpidae > Uropsilus > Uropsilus gracilis. Next base: position 6,487 of record PVHY01020237.1, on the reverse strand, counting down.
TTTAGGTGTATCAACCAGTTTATTCAAAGGCACGAAGTAAACATGTTTTCCTGTGGCATCAATTTGCTGAAACATTTTTTATATGTGAAGTAATAGTGTGTAATGAGGTGAAGTAGAAAAACTTATTTTGGGTTGGGTAATTATAGTTGTCAACAGAATTTCAGTTTTGGGTTGTTTTCCATTTTATACTCCAATCTCTGTCCTCTTATGTTTCACTGAAGAAAAATTAAGTAGAATTGGCAGTATAGGATGGGTCAGATGGGAATTAAAGTTATTTTAAAGTTCTATTCCAGCTGAAAATCAGTAATTCAGAATCTTACTGAGTTATGGACCAGAAAAATCACCTTGGAGGAGATTCCTCTGCCCATCAGGAGGGATTGTAAATTTATTTTTCTGAACTAATACTTTGATGTTGCTATGATTAGAAATTTCAGCTGTGGTAGTGTAAAACAGCTATAATAAAACTAACAATATATAAAGTCACAATAAATCTTTAACCACCATTTTAATTTACTGGTGTGCTAGATTAATCAAACTCTGCATTTCAGTAAAACACATATGTGATTAGTAAGCATTCTATGATGGGAAAACTTTTTGGCAGAAATTTTAAGATATACATTTTAATTAATGGATCCTTCCCTCATATGTACTTTAAAGGGGGTAGATCCTCCTAATTCAAGTTGTAGGCAGGGGTGGGTGGGAAAAGAGAATCCTTTGATTTTAAAGTTATTCCTTGGATAAAACTAAGAAATTACAATTCTTGCAAACTAATTGTTATAGCCACCTTTCATTAGGAAGGGACATTTGTATTGTCTTGTGATGACCCCAAGAATTCAACCTGGAAACAAAGACAGAAGATTTAGGGAGGCATGTCATATGTGCTTTCTCACAATGAAGTTCTGCTGGGTAGAATCACTGATAGACTAGCTGGATGACCACTGGGCAGAGATATTGTGGGAAGATTTTGCTATAGGCTTAATTGTGTGCTCCCCAAATTCATGCATTGAAGCTCTGACCCTCAACATGATTGTATTTGGATATAAGGTAAATAAGGAGGGACTTAAGGTTCAATGAGATCATAAGGGACAGGCCTGAAGCAATAAGATTAGTGGTAACCTGAGGAAACACAAGTGAACTCACTCTCTACCTATTTTGCTCCTCAGCTGTGAGGATACAGTGAGAAGACTGCTTTCTGGCAGCCTGATAGACTTTCACCAGAAAGGGAATTGACAGTACTTTGACCTTGACTTCCCAGCCTCTAGAATTGTAAGGACATATGTTTCTGGTGTTTAAGCCACCCAGTCTATGGTATTTTGTTATAGCAAACTAATACAGATTCCCATAAAGCCCAGATGATGTTCTCCATAGTGATGTAGCTCCCAAGACTTGGCTACATGCTAACGAACATTGCGACCCATGTTTCTTGTGTCTGCTATGTTGACCATTTGTCATTAACGTAAAATGATGGTCTCATAAATAATAGAAATTGTTTCATTTCTACATTTATAACTATCTTGTAGTTATGCTAATTACATATGTACATTTGAAACATTCCTTTTTATAGATTACCTATTATGGAATGTATACTTGACTACAAAGTTTCATGATAAACAAAAATGATATTCCTCTCCATAAGGAATTACATTCCTATTAGAGACACACACCCACCCTGATACACACTCTGTACAAAAAAAAAAAAAAATCAAACTAGTAAGCTATGTTTACAGCAACTTTAGAAGGAATTTAGAGGAGGAAATTGAAAGCAGTGAGATTGTGGTAAGAATATTTGAGCAGAGCTCCTTAATATTCCTATAGGCAGAGGAGAGGGAAGGGAGATCTGGGTGTAAGCAAAAAAAATTTTTTTTAAGTTTGTATTAGCAAAGCTAATACACTAGTTTTGCCACATGCACATCTAGCTCCAGCCTTAGCTATGCATCACATTTTCTCAGTTGGCCTCAGTGGACTTTAAAATCACTAAATAAGAAGTTCTAGGACTAAAACTTGAACAGTTGTATTTTTCAAAATTTCCCAAGGTGATTCTAATACAGAGTCAGGGTTGCTAGCTACTGAATTGCACAAATAAAATGATTATTGTACAGACTTCAACTCCACTTGAAGCAATGAACACTTTGTAATACTGATAAAGAAGCACTCATGAAGACTTCATCTCTTTTCAGAATCTCTTTTCAGAAGTTAATAGTCACAACTGAAGAAATGTTTAGGTGTAAAACGAAGCAGGTTTTAGGAAGGGAAATATTATTTTCAGTAACTCTAAAGTTTTAGCACTTTAAACCTATGTAGATCTTTGTTGCCTCTGAGATTTTATGTACCAGAATTTCTTGCATTATCAGATACTGATAGAATATGGTGATCAGACTGGGGCTCTCTTTCCCTATAAGAAAATGTACTCAGTTTAGTCTTTGAGGACAAGATTGGCTCTTCATGACCATTTGTATTGCTTTATTTATTTATTTATTTATTTATTTATTTATTTATTTATTTATTTATTTAATTATAAAATTTATTCCGGTTGACAATTTAGGCCATAGACATGTACATAAAAATTCCATAAAAGGGTTCAGTATGTGGGAGGGTAGAGAGGGGTGGAGATGGGAGGGAGTGGTCAGAGAGGGAAGGTGGTGGGTGGTCCTCAGGGAATACAAAGATGTGAAACACATATATAAAAAAATTAATTAAGAAAAAAAAGGAATCAGTACAATTTCTATTCTGGGGAGAAGCAGCTCTCCTGCCTGCCTGGCACTATGCAGGTAACTCTCTTTTTCTTTCTCCATTCCCTTATATCTCTGTCCTTTCTTTTTCTTTTTTTTATATTTAATTTAAAATTTTTAAAATTTGCATATATATGTATATTGTATTTATATTACATTATTCCATTATTGTGTATCCTGGGGCTTTCCCACTTTACTAACACTTGTTAACCATCCTGATCTTTTGCGCTCTTCACCTCCCCTGCCGTCTTCCCCCTCCTCCTCTCTCTTTCCATTGTTCAGTCCCATTGGTTGTTTTCATTCTTTCTAATTCGTTTGTTTGTTTTTCCCTATATCCATCATATAAGTGAGACCATCCTGTACTTCTCTTTTTCTTTTTGACTTATATCTGCTAATATGAGTCTTTCTAGTTCCATCCAGGTTGCTGCAAATGACATGTGTTTGTCCTTCTTGATTGATACGTAGTATTCCATCATGTATATGTACCACATTTTTTTTTAGCCAATCATCTGTTTTGGGGCATTTGGTTTGTTTCCAATTCTTGGCAATTGTAAACAGAACTGCAATGAACATACTCATACAGGTGTCCTTTTGAATTAATGTTTTCATGTCCTCTGGGTAGATTCCTAGTAGTGGGATTGCTGGGTCAGATGGTAAGTCCACTTTTAATTGTTTGAGTGTCCTCCACACGGTCTTCCATAGTGGCTGGACCAGTTTGCACTTCCACCAGCGGTGTAAGAGTGTGCCTTTTTGTATTGCTTTAAAAAACAAAAACAAAAACAAAAAACCCTTTCTGGTGTGTGGCTCTAACAAGTCCCTCATTAATCAATATTTTAAAATACATCTGTGAAAAGTGAACATGACAGCATTGTATGCAAGTAAATTAACATGACTGCAAATAGCTGGGTACCTGGGGGAAGACTCCTGTTTCTACCCATATCCCCCTGGAAATTAACCAGCTCTGGATAGAGCAATCTATGCTGGTGAGGATTTTTAATCCTGGAGTGAAAAATAGGGGAAATCTCTTGACCATGACAGCACTAAGAAGTACATTCTATGGATAGCTTCTACTTATTAACATATCGTGTGAGCTACAGATGTCATTTTTAATTTTCTAGGTACCACATTAAAAAAGGGTGAAATTAATATATGTAATTGACCCAATATATTCCAAAGTTTTTCAAGTTATAATTAATATAATTATTGAGTTCACATTTTTGAAATATCTTCAAAATCTTGCATTTTTCTTCTAGCTACATGCATCTCAGTTTAGAACAGCCATAGTTCCAGTGCTCTCCTCACCAGATATGGCTAGTGGCTCCTATAAAGACAATACAGTACCATGCAGTGGGATTTTATCACTAAAATCTGGAGTCAGAGACATAGATTTGGGTTCATTTTCCACCAATTTCTAACTTTATCTTGAAGCAAATTGATTAATGCCTTAACAAAGTTGATTAACACTTAACTCTCAAGACCTCATTTGTCTGGTAAGAATAACAACACATGTGTTAAAGAGCTGTTTGATGGGTGAAGGGCTCAATAAGCAGTTGTGATTGTTGGTAATTATATTATACTGATTTTTCTCCCCTGTGCCCAGGGAAGGGAGAAGATTAATTCAAAAGTTTGTGTTTAATTTACTCTTTCACCTAGTAGCTTTGTGTGAATTGGGCATGATTCTTTCCTTCTCTAAGCCTCTTTCTCTGTCTGATAGGAAATAATGCTAACTTAGGGAAGGAAAAAGTTTTCCTTTGCCTTGTTAGAATCCCTAGCTGTGCCTGAAAATTAAGTTGGCAAACACTAAGTATTCATATATTATTGAATTTTTCTCATATATACAGCTGTCACAAGACTGAAGTTCCAAGAATGAAGACCTGCTGTTCTCTCTGAATGATGCTTGTCCAGTAATTGGATCTTTTGCCTGCCCATTTCATTCAAATGTGCCTTCAGAGAAGCTTTCATCAACTATTCTATCTAAATATGTTCCATCTGTAAAACTCTACATTGTCTGTTACTGATAATATTTACATTTTGAATTTCGTCATTAGAAAATAAGATTCATGAGGGAAAGCATGTTGTCTGGTTTACCCATTATGTATCTTCAGTGCCTAGAAGCACTGTCACTGTCATAGTCAATCAATATTTATTGAATGAATGATAGTTTTATTAGGCATGGCTTAAAGCAAATTGATACAAATATTTCCTACTTTTTAAAAGTTTACATTACACTGCTTCCTTTCACAAAATACCTACATTAGTACTTGCCTTGCTAACTAAAAGAGAATTTTCACTTTTATGACAGAAGAAAAGTGAGCAATCAGCGTCTGTTCTATGGCAGTGGGCACTCTGGGAAGTAAGAGTGGCATTGCCAAGCTCCTTCCCCAGGAAGGCTGTGCATGTGTCATACATTTCCTGCTTAAACTACACGTTACTTTTTATTTTCGGTTTTATATGTTTTTTTGTATGGTTTTGTAGGTTTGGTATTTTTTCTTTTACTGGTAGTTAACCAGGTGTTCTGGCTTCTTTCTAGTCTCTCTAAAAGACCTAAAAGACCTCTGCAGAGTCTCAGTTCCCAACCAGAGTTCCTTTTCTTTGTTGCTGTTCCTTAGGTCTGCAAGTCCTTGTCTCTTTTTCTCTGTAGAGAGAATTCTTCCTCTTTGTAGAGAGTTAAAACCAAAAACTTCCATGAATATATCAATTTTTAGAAATCTGTGTATTGCTATATGAAGGTCATGCTGCCAGAACCTCCCATTTAAAAACTCAGGATGTCAGCACATTGAATTATTCTTCTTTACAAGAGGATTATTTCAAATGGTAAAAAAGGATGATACTGTGTCTTGTGTAAAAGGTTAACTGATCAAGTGAAATTATTTTTTACTTACCTCATGTCACAGTCATTGGAATTGGAAACAAGTCATGTCATGAAGCGGCAGTTTCTTGGAACAGGAAAGAATGCTTGGAAACAGGAAAGAATGCTTTGTTTCCAGTCAGTGAAATATCTGAACAGAGAAGAGAGCCACTATCAGCACCCTCTCGGTCTGGCTGAGTGTTTCAGAAAGCCCTAGGGAAGGGAGCTTAGTGGAGTTCAAGTATGTCAGCAAGGTCTGGTGACTGATGTCAAGGGGTATTACAAGTGGTTTTTAGAATTCTTTATAAACCTCATCTGCACATCATGATTCAGAGCACAAAATCAGGCTGATTTGTCTCCTGGTTCTGCCATTCTTTGCTGTGTGGTCTAAGGCAAACCGGCAACCTCTGTGCCTTGGTTTTCTCCCTTGTAAACTGGGGGTCACAACAGATATCTCCTAGAGTTGCTGTGAGGATTAAATAATCTAAACCAAGAGATCCCTTGAACCAGTGTTTGGTATAAATACACAATAACATCAGTTGCTACTTGAGTTTTCCTTTGTCCAGATTTTCAAGCATTTTTGTACATATCCTTTTGGTAATGTTATCTTACCTTTATCTTCTTGATTATGAAGAATCATGTTTCCCCACTCAGTTTAAATCTCGTGATTTCATTTTTTTCCTCTAAAGGGGAATGATCTCAATAGTAGGCCAATTCAATCAGCAGAAAAGTGTATGTTTCATAATATTGCACTTACATAAATTTAAAATCTGCAACTCATACTTTATTATGTGTGAATACATTCATATGAAGAAGTATGAAAATAACCTTGAGAAAGATGAACACCAGGTAATGCTCTTTTCAGAGGAAAAGGGGAACAGAAAGAATAACACTTGTATTATTTTTTTTT
>PVHY01020236.1:9553-26027 GCA_004024945.1 Uropsilus gracilis | reverse complement strand
CCCGTCTGACGGCGCGGAGATCAGACGGGCTGCCCGAGATGACGACCAGGTATGCGTTAAGCTCCTCTTTATTAATGACATAATAAGTTATATAATTATAAATCTACTGTAAAAACCTGGAGACGACAAAGATGTGAAAACCGCCTGTGAGCTGGCTGCTCAGCACAGCCCCCCGCCGCGCGCACACCTACACGGCTGTGGCCGCTGTTACCTCAGGAGCCTTCTCACACCCAGCGCTCTCTTTCTAAGCTGCAGGTGTGAAGACACGCACAGCTTAGTCACGCCGTGATTGCCTATTTAAGACGTTTGGCTTCTGGTTTAATACGGCGTTTCTTGGCTCCGCTTATTTCGGATAATGTCTTCATAATCGGCTCCTGCATCTGAAACCACTGGGCCCGTCCTTCAGTCACCCGCGCCTTCGCGACTCCGCGCCCTCCGCTGCGGCGAGCGCTGGGCGACCCCGTCTTACTTCCCGTCCCCGCAGGGACGCCCGCGGCTCGCCGGGCGCGGCAGGGCGGCACGGAGTCTGGTCCCCGGGGCGGCGCGCGCGGAGTCCGCCAGCGGGGGCGGCTCTGTGGGCCGTGCGCTCTCACGGACGCCCGCTGAGTTTAAAATCCAGGCGATGGAGTCAATTCCCGGTAGAAGGTATTTCAGTCTCCGCCACTCGAGAGGCGGAGGCCGGCTCCTGTCGGGGGTTCCCAAGTTACCCAGCCGTGGCACAGCAGGCTGCGGGCAGCTGCTGACGGGGTTCTAGCGGTTTAGAGTGCCTGGGATTGGGGGGCTGGCCCCCAGCAGGGGCGTTCCGCAGGGGCGGGGGCGGGGCCGCACTGTGGGGCGGGGCCCCCACCGGGTGGGCGTGACACCGCGCCTTTGTGAGCCAGGCCGCTTGTTGCTAGCGCCCCAGCCTCGTGGCCCAGCTCGGTGGGATCACCACCCAGAACTGGGGCGAATCTGCCCCGGCCCGCAGGACGAACAAGGCCGTGACTGCAGGAAGGCGGGCACACGGGGAGCTTGTTTCCAGTTGGGATGTAAAGCGGGTTTTCAGGGCTTACAGTCTGTAGCTGGGCCAGGTGTGGACATGAGCCCTGGGACAATCTCGCAGTCTACATTGGCTCCCAGCATTTCTTACCAGCCTTGCGCGGTGCGCCCTGCACATGCTCGCTCTTGGGCAAGTAGGTGCCTCTGTGGTCCTGGTCCCTTAGGCAGGACACTCTGCTGACCGCCATGCATGGGCTCCCTTTGAGCGCGCCTGGCAGTAAGGCCTTCAGAGGCTGGGGTGACGCCCTGGGAATTGTAGGGCTTTTGCAGCACCCCGTGAGAGCCACACCTGTGACCTTGGGCTTCACCTGGTGAAACAGGCCCCACTGAGGCCGTTTTCTCTGTTGTAAGGTGCCAGCGCCTTTTCCTATGACCTGGTGCAGGGCAGGACTGCCCGTGGGCCCCTTTAACTCTTCAAGGGGCTCTGCTAACCTGGCCTGAAGAGGGACCTGGGTGGCCGCACCCTCTGCAGAGAGGCGGCTGAGGAGGAAGCAGGGCCCATCATCCTCAGTCTTCAGCTTCAAATAACCCACCCAGAGCCATCAGCCAAGCCCCAGGACCACAGAGCACACTGGGGAGCCGGAGCTGTGCTGTGGCACCCAGGCGCCCGGTGGGGGGGGGGGCGCATCGGACCATAGCACCCAGGCAGGTGGACCTGAAGGCATTTTCAGCCGAAAACAAGGGGGTTCAGGAATGTGCCCCTCAGGGCTAAAGTGCGTGCAGGGTGCTGACAAGAAGGGCACCTCAGTTAGCCCACACCCACAGGTCTGATGAGAAAGCCCAGCTCTCGGTTATTGACTCTGCTCAACACACTCGATCATGTGCCCGCCCCCATGGGTGCTCCCAGGGCCAGCCAGAGCCAGCCAGCACCCAGGCCCTAGACCAGAGTCTTGCCCACCATCCCAAGCCCTTGTGGTGTCTGGAGGATGCATCCTGGAGCACCCCGGCACATGACCCCCAGAATGTCCTGCCTTAACATGTCAGCAGTGCCAGGGAACGAGCAGATGTGAGGAGGCGGTTTGCTGGCCCCTGCGCTCCTCCACGGGTGCACTGCTCTGAGTCCCCCGAACAGAACATCGCCTCACTGCCTCGACCCCTCTGGGCAGATTGTGCTGCCCCTGCCCCCACCTTGTCCTACCAGACACCCATTCTCCCCACTGCCCACCCTAGGGTTCCCGCACCCTGAAGGCAGATTCTGGTGTGGAATCTGCAGGTTTCACTGCAGTAACGTGTGGGAGCTGACCTGAAATGGGGGACCCATGGGGCGAAAGCACCCAGGGCGAAGCTCTCTGCCCCCACAGGAGGGGTGTTTCTGGGAGCTGACCTTCACAGGGGACCTTTAGGGCGCTGCCCCCAGACCCCAGGCAAGGGAGTTGTTGAGGTCATCCTCTGATTTACTAAACAATTCTAAGCAGCCCTGCGGTCAGGGTATTTCCCTAAAAAAGTCAAAGCAAATCCTATTTACCTCAGTGGAGTCTCAGTGAAGGAATAACAAAAGATTCTTTTGGAATGCCTTTGAGAACGTTATGTTAAAATGTTTAAGTTTCAAAGCAAATCCTATTTACCTTGGTGGAGTCTCAGTGAAGGGCTAACAAAGTAAAAGATTGTTTTGGGAACTTTATGTTGTTAGTTAAAATGTTTAAGTTACACCTAGGATAAATCTGCAATCTGTTGATATGTTAATTGCATATACTCATAAAATGCTGATGTAATCGCCTAAAACACTGTATATATCCACAAAAACCTCAAATATATCGCAGCAAATTCATCACCCCTTGAGTGTGTGACTGTTCGCCAATCGCCGGCCCCTGTGTCTTTCCTACCCAGCTAAACTCTGGTTATTCGCAGCCTGCGCCCTTGCCCGGCCGGTCCCTAACAGTAACGCAAGAAAAGTGCTCTCCTGTGAAGCGGTGGCTGTGAGGGCCTGTCTCCAAGATTCGGGCCCTTTATCCAGCACGCTTCTCAGGGCCCAGTACTCAGTGTGCTCTGCGCAGCCTCAGTGCACACGAGACTCTAGATCCCCAGGTCCCCTCGAGGGTGTGGGAGGCCGCGTGCGAGGAGGCATGTGTCAGCACCGTGCACCACCCCCACGTTGAGCCGGGTGGTTTGGAGCTTGTGGGCTGAAATCGGTGACCCTGGTGTGTCTGCTCCTGGAGATGCTGAGACCCAGTTAGATAACCCTGGAGATGGTGATGAAGACGTCGCCGACAGCGGAACCAAGTTCAGCTATGAATTCTGGTTTCTCTGAGGCTTGCTCTAAGATGCTAATTCTGACTGTGGCCGGAAAAGAGGACCAGTTTCATTACTATGACTGCAATTTGATGTGTTTCTAAGGTGTCTGTGTTTCTTCAAATATTCACTGAAGTAAAACGCTAAGCCCACGTTACAGTCCGATGTAATGGGGCTTCTGGGTAAAAGACCAGCTGCTATTTTGAAGAAGGGAAAAGCCTTTCTGCTTTTCCGGCTCTGCCCTCTTGCCTTGCATATGGGGATGTATGCGAGTGGCTACCCTGCGCTGGCCATTCCAGGACCAGAGCCTCTCTCTGCTGGCCACCATGCTGTCACTTTCGGCATGTTTCCCTTGTCAGACACCCCCTCCGGATTCTGGTGTAATCTGGGTGATGGGCACAACCTGCATTTTAAGTGAAAAAGAATTGGGTCTATTTTTCGAAATTACTAACTTGTGGCTGTTTTTATACTTATATGTTTTTATACCATATATGTTCTTTTCATGATCCTATTTTGCGACTATAAACATATCAGCGAGAAAGCATTTCCAAAATGTACTTTTTAGAAGCTGAATTTTCATAGCTGTGTTGAATTGAGGTTAGTAGTTGCATAAACCGCACACTAACTGGCGTAGAACTGGCTTGGCTTTGGAGCTAATATCTTTGGCAACATTAAAAAATACTTACTTAGCACAACTAGTAAACAACAGAGAGTGGGGATTGAGAGAATGGAAGGGACACCAGAGGGAGGAGGGAGCGGCAGCTATCCCCTCAAAAAAATCTAATGAAAAAAAACTTACCGCACTCAGGACATTTCCCCGCTGACATTGTTTTGATCATGGGTGTATGTGTTTTTGCAAAACAAAAAGGTTATGCTAAAAGTGCCGCTCAGAAGTCTTGCTACATAAGCTATAATCAGAGTGCTTTGTGGTCATCAAGTTATGTGGTTGCGTATAAATGAAAATTGTCATGACCCTCGCACAGATCACAGTTCTTCCCTCAGCTAGAGAAGGGGAGGGAATGACAACTTGGTGAGAAGCTGGTGGGTGGGGAGGGTGGCCAGCACCCCTGGTTGCTGCAGCCCCCACATGCTGCTTGGCTCCTCTTGTACCAGGGTGCCAAACACCGGATGGTGGCGGTGGTAGTTATCAGTTCTGGCAAGGTGACATGAGGACCTGCACCTGGTGGGCCTCACAGTTGCCGGACTTGGCCTGCACCACCACCTCAGTGGTGAGGCTTGCTCTGTGGCAACAGCACACAGGGGCCCCCTTACCCCGTTGGCCATCACAAGTTTTCATCTCTAGTGCGTATGCAAGAGCTTGACCATACCGGTGAGCACTCCGGGTGAGCCTTGAGCTGGGAAAGCAGTGGTGGCCCTAGGGCAACAGTGGGCAGACTGCGTGAGCAACAGTCCTGTTCAGAGAAGCCTGTGGGGCCCAGAGGCCATGGGAGGGGCTCGAGGTGCAGGGCTTAGAGGAGGGGCCACTGTGGACCCCCACCCCTTGGCACAGCAGGAAGCTGGGGCCCTTGGTGCTCAGTGGAGGTGACCCTGCTCATCCCTGTCTGCCCTGGACTTCCAGCTGCCTGGAGTCCATCTCTCTCATGACCCAGGACACTCGAACTCAGGGTATAGGCAGTTGGAGAAGAGTTGGCATGAGTTTGGAGACATCCTCAGCCTGCAGAATGAGGCCAGGAGTGGAGTGGACACCCAGGAAATGTGAGGTTGTTCCAGTTAGAGCGGATAGGCCTAGAAATGACTGTGACTGGCGAGAAGGCACAACAGAGGCCTTGATGGATGGCGGCAGAGCAGAGGCACAGGAACATCAGAGGGATAATAATGAGGCTCTTGAGGTCATCAGGGAAAGGGGAAGGCAGAGGGCTGCAGGGCACAGGAAAATGGTGGTGGGCAGCAACATGTGAGGGGTAAAAGAAGCAGCAGGTTCTCCAAGGTCCAGGCCAGGGACCCTCTGCCCAGCGGGCGGCTCATGCTCCTTTAGACTGCCAGCTGCTCTTCCTGCCCTGGGGAAGGGGCCAGGGCTGGGTCTCTGGAGACTTGGGGAGTTGGAGCGCGGAGTTCAAGGTTTAAATTGGCTGTTGAGCATATGGGAGCCCACGCCAGGCTTTCTGGGGATGCACTGTATATTCACCTGGGAACTCTGCATGGCTCCTCAGAGTTGGCCTTGGGAAGACAACGTGGGGGTTTCTCTGTCTGGGTGGTCCCTACCAACCTTATGGAGAATGCTGACTGTGACCACTCAGGCGGGGATGGTGGTGGCCGTGTGGGGGATTCAGGGTGGTGGTAGGGTGTTCAGCATTGGGGTCCCCACCTGAGTTGGTCATGAGCTGCTGGGCAATGAAGCCTGAGGTGCCCCAGTGACCCACAGACTGGGCTGTGGCCCCCAGCCCCCCATATGACCTCAGTGCCAGCAGCTCCTAGCAGCTGGCTGCCCCAGTTCACAGCCAGCCTCCCAGGTGCCCAGAATGTGGACTCCTTCCTGCAGCCCTTAGAGTGGGTATTGTGGTTTCACAGAGATGAGACTGGAGGACAGGTGTTCTTGGCTTACGTAATTACCCCTGCACTGCTCCTCCTGATAAGCCTGGGCCTCCAGCCTCCCCCACTGTGGCCAGGCACCTGGAACCTGGCACTGAGCCTGGGTACCCACAGAGCTCCTGGTGGCCAGTGGTACCCTGGACACAGAGGAGCAGTGCCAATGGCAGAAGCAGAACTGAAACAGTCTCCAGAGGAGAAGGCCTGCACCCATGCTGGCCACACCAGGATGAGTGCCTGGCTGGCTCCACGGGGTGCCTGACAGAAGCCTCCAGATGGCCCAGACCCCCTCCTGGCCAGTTCCAGGGCAAGAACCATGGCCCCTATACTCCACAGCCTCCACTCTCCACAACCTCCAGGCTCTGCAGCCTCCACATTCCGGGTTCCACAGCCTCTGGACTCCATGGTCTCCTGGCTCCACAGCCTCTGGGCTCTGGTCACCTCAGTGCTCCATGACCATGAATGCAACTGTGCTGTACTTCCTGGAGAGCCCTCTTCTGTGCAGGTATTGTGTTTTCAGTTTTGACAGTGACTGAGCGGAGGGACCCGAAATAGACACATAGGGAGAAACACCAATAAAAGGATTTATTCATACAGGGAGTGAGATGAGGGAAAGATTTATAGACTGGAATGTGACCAGGTGCCATCTGTCCTGCCCCTGACAGCTTCCAAGGAGCAAAGGGGAGGTAGAACCAAGCTGTCTGAGATGGCTGGGAGCCTCTGAACAGGTACCTCTCCCCCAGCACATCCCCACCCTGGCAGGCACCTCCCCCACCCCACACAGGTACCCCTGCACAGGCACACCCCTGGCAGGCACCCTCCACCCCACAGAGGCACCCTTTCCTTCTCCCTCCTCCCTCCACTCTGCACAGGCACCCCTTACCAGGGAGTCAGAGGCCAGAGGCCCTGCAGACTAACTGGGTTTAACTGCCCAAATCCCTGCTCCACCTGACTTCCCATCAGCCCCTCTTGGAAGTGGGGGTGTCTGGAAAACCCCACCTTCCTTCCTCAGAGACTGTGGAACCCCCCCCCCCAAGTGGGAGTTCGCTCCTGTCTCTTCCGTAGACAATCTCCCTGCTTTATTTTCATAGCCATTCCCATGGCGAGTGCAGCAGGTCTGGAGCTGGACGCAGCCTGAAAGCCAGATCTTTTGGGTCTCTGCATACTCAAGGAAAACAGCAGTTAGTCATGGCCGTGGTTCAGCCTGCATGAACATCCACCATTTCTAGAAAATAATCAGTCCAATCCCCAAAAGGAAAAAAATCTCAAAAACATTTGAGAGATTACTAATAAAATCACAATAAAGCCACTTACTACTGATAAAATCACCTTCAACAAAATGTTTTTTTTTTAAAATTAACTCTAATTCCAATCAAGTCGATCTATTTTTGTGTAAACTCATAGGCCACACAGCTGGCAGAGCGTCCATCGGCTTTGATGGATTTCCACCTGGGCCCTTAGACTGCCTGCTCACTGTCTGGCGTGTCCAGGCTCTTGAGCCAGGCCCGGGCAGTCTTGCTAGGCTGTCCACCTGCAGGGTTTGTCCTTTGGCCAGAATTCCTCTTCTTGAAGTACCCAGGGCTATGCCCTGGAGTCCCCAATCCAGTGGCAGAGGTGAGTGCCCTCTCCCCTGGGCATTTCTGCACACCTCTTTCTTCTCAGTTTTGCTCAGTCTCAGCTTCCAGAAGGTCTCATTCCAATCAAATCCTGGTAATATAACCCTTTATTCTGATTCTCTGTTTAAGGAGAAACAAAACTCCATATTGAAATGATGCAAAGCTAGATACAGTGTAACAAGTAATAGGAATGTGTATCACCATTTTTTCATTTTATAATGGTGTTTGCATTTAACATCACTGCCCATCATGGTCAGATAAAAGAAAAAGTTTCCTTAAATCAAACAAACACAGTAACGTTTCCAACAGAAACAGAATCATTGTCAAGGTCTTTCTCCTATGATTTTTTTCAGAAAAAATTTCTGAAATGTCAAATGTCAAAAATCTGAAATGACCAAAAATTAAAAGATAGGATAATTATTTGACAAGGAAATCTGCTCAACAACCCAACCTCCAAAGTTCCAGAATTAGCAAGCATTATTATTATTATTTTAATATAAACAATTTTATTTTGTTCTTTAGGTTACAGCCTCTCTGTTATATATTTTCCCCCTCCCTCCTCCCTCCGGTGCTCCCTCCATTCTCTCACACCCCACTCTTTGTTGTTTATCAGCTGTGCTGAGTCCATTAGTCTCTTTCCTATGTTAGTCTTTTCTCTGGGTGAGGGACTGCGTTGTTGGGTCCAGGCGCACCTTGCTGTTAGATTTTCAGTCTTAAGTTTGCGTTGGGTGGCCAGGTTATATTCGTTTGTGATCTGTCCATATTTTCTTAGCAAGCATTATTAGACCTGAACATACCAGACACCCAGACTTCACATAATAATTTAAAATGCAAATATTAATATTCATGTTTGTGCTAAGGTGAAATGTTTCCCTCAAGCAACACTGCTTCCCCTCAAGTCCCAGTTTACCAGATGAATATCAAATACATGAAATTCCACTGATGTCTTCCCCATAGAGGCAAAGGAGGAATTTTAGCCAATGTCTCAGGAGCTATACTGAGTCCTTTAAATTTCCACTCATCACTGAAGCTAAAAGCTACATTTTTTTTAGTTTTATAATTTCTGAGAAGTTTTAGCTTAAGTATTAGGGAAAACATGATTTAATTATCCCAAAGTGACAATTTGAGATACCAGCTCCTACTAGAGTTCACCAGCACAATGTTAACAGAGAACCACTGTGGGCTGGGTGCTGGGTGCTGGCGGCTGAGGGCTGGGGACTGGGGGACTGAGGGACTGATGGACTGATGGGTTGGGCCCTGCCAGCTAGAGGTTGGGAGGGAGGTGTGGTCAGAGGGAGGTGTGGGAGAGCGGAGCCAGCCGAGTGGCCAGGGTTGTAAGCTGGAGTTGGTTGTGGCCATCTGCCTACCCCTAGTGCCTCCACTTGGGTCCAGTACTTCACTACAAAGGCAACAATTCTGTATAGAGCTGGTGAGAGATATGAGATGTTTGCTCGCATCCACATGGTGACAGGGCTGGTGCGTGGCTCTGCCATTGCCTGTTCCACCCAACATCTCCTTCCTCTTTCCTTGGGGAACACCTGCTGGAATGCACGGCGAGCAGGAGCGCACAAACATGCTTCCCTGTTCTCCAGTGCAAAGATTCTCGGCGGATGTTTCTTAGCAACTGTCTTTCAGTGACAACTTCCATCACAGAAGCACCCCAGGCTCCATCTGTGCGCCAGGTCACTGTCATGGCATGGGTTTCAAGAGCCCAGAGTTGGTGGGTGGGCGTGCAGGGTCCCTCGCATGGGTGGGTGGCCTGCCAGGTCCTTGTAAGAATGGATCATGCCCTGTGTGTCCCTGCCAGTGGGCTGGACTGGGCGGCTGTTGTCAGCCTTCCCTGGGGCTATGCTTGTGCCAGTTGTGTTGTATGTGGAAGGGACAGTCTGGTGTCCACTTGGTCACTACCTTGCTAGCTTGCTAGCTCTTTTTTTTTTAAAAAAAAAAATATATATGTACGATTTTCTGAGGTGTGAGGTGGGATCTCATTGTGGCTTCTGTCTGCACCTCCCTTATCCAGCGATGGGCTTTGCCCTGGGTCTGCTAACTTTCCAGGTTCCTGGTCAGTGAGTAGGACACTGTGGCACCCACTCCCAAACCAGCACCACCACGTGACACAGGACCGATGCCCAGGCAGCCTGGAGTCCGTCCCCCACATCCCCCCTGGGCTGCACGTTCATACCCTGGTGCCGCTGCTCTGATCTGCGGGAGTTCCTGTCTGCGTTCACATGGGTCTCCATGGTCAGGGCACCTGGGTGCTCAGCAACAGTGAGTGGCCATGCAGAGCTGCCATTCCTGACGCCCTGGTCACTTGGTCCATGACCCAATGGCCAATGACCGGGTGTCTGGTGAGAGAGCTCAGTGGGCCATGCTGACTGGCTCATCCTGTCCTCCTGGTGACTACCACCTTTCTGAGATCGCCTGGGACTCGAACGACCTATGTGTCCAGCAGAGCATAGAAGTTCAGCCTCAGACCTCCTCTATCCCAGGTGTCCTAGTTTTCGATGTTCTGTCTGGTACCACCAAGTCCTGGGCCTTCTGAACAAACCACTGGCTACAACCCCAGACTCAGCAGATGCAGCAGACTCAGCATGTCCTACCCAGTCACCCTCCAGGAAGGCAAATAACCAGAGCAGACCCCATTCTCCCCCTGAGAAGCCACTGAATGCTCAGCCTGTGGGGAGCTCACCTGCGCATCTGGCTACCAGGTGGCCTCTGACAGGCTCTCTGTCCCTTGGAAATCATATGCTTTCCAGAGGTTTTCATCTGGGCCTTTGGGTACGAGGGATGCTTTCCTGAGTGTTTGTCTCTCCAGCGGTCCAGTTTCCTTGATCCTCCTGGGCAGCAGGACAGGCCTGTGTGTCCAGTTCCTGTATCCTTCCGCGAGTACTCTCCACCCTGAGTGGAGAAACCTACTCCTAGGGCATCCACTCAGCATCTCTACCCCTCCTGGGATTCCCTTTCCAAGAACAAAAATGCTATTTGGAAGTAAGACAATGATGTAAAGTGATCAGTTCCCACTTAAAATGCATGGGAGACCCTGAAACCACCAATGGTGGGAGACATTCAGGAGAGGAACAGTGATCCCCCAGGTTAGCTCCATTCCAGCTTAGCACCCGAGGTGGGGTCAACCCCAGGGTTGTGGCCCAGGGCCTCCTCTTCTGTGGCCAGTATGTGTGCACACAATGTGGGGTGGCCGTGTTCTCTGCCTCTGAGTTGGTGCTCAGTCGTTCTTCCTGTGTGTGTTTTGATTTAGACTTGGAGTCAACCTTCTGTCTAGGTGACTGTGCTCCATCACCTTCCTCTTTCACCCTTCACCTTCTGGCTCTTCCTTCTAGATTTTGCCTTGGGGGATCTGATAAAGCCTGGTCCAGGGAAGTTGAATTTTGTTTTATGGGAGATTCTATGGGCACATGTCTGTGGTTCATTTCCAAGATCTAAATTAGGAGTTTTGCTTCTGGGGGGCTTGCTGTGTGTGTGGTGTTATATGTAATGTGTGGTATGTGTGTGGTACGTAGAGTGGTCTATGTGTGGAGTGTGTATGGTATGTGTGGTACTTGTGTGGTGTATATGTGGAGTGTGTATGTTTTGCATGGTGTATGTACTGTGTGTGGTATGTGAGATGTGTAGTGTGTGTGTGGTGTGTGTGTCATGTGGTAGTGTATGGTATATGTATGAGGTGTGTATATGGTGTGGCAGTGTGTTGTGCAGTGTGTGTGGTGTCTGGGGTGTGTGTGGTGTGGTGTAGTATGATGTGTGTTATGTGCATAGTATGTGGTGTGTGTGTGTGTGCATTTGTTATAGTTTCTCTTTGGTTTGAGAGGAGGTGACCCTTGACTCTGGCCAAGAGCTGCCTGCATGACTGGGGCAGGGCCTGTTGTCAGTGAAGTAATTTAATACCTTGTGTGCCTCTACAAATGACAACAGAAAAGGTAGAGGCCTGTTGGAGGTGCCATGGATAAGGGAGCAGCTGCTCCCTTCCCCTGACTGCAGCACAGGGATGAGCAGGCAGAGGAGAACAGCCACCTCTGCAAACTTTGAGCCTGCCCAGGGAGAATCCAGAGGCCCGTGCCCCTCACTGTCCCCCTCCTCCCCAGGACTGGAGGGGCTTCTCACAGTAGATAGCCACCTGCTTTGGCCAAGGAAGCTGCCTGGGGCAGGACTGTCCCTCTTCACCAATTCCCAGTGGGGGGATTAAAGGAGCAGAGGCAACATGACCCCTTCCCCCCAGACCCTCTTGAGTTGGAGAAATTCTGTCCCTTCATATTGGCGGGATCCAAAATGACTGACCAGTTTGTTGGCCTCTGTTTCTGTCTCCCGCCAGCCAGTTCACTCTAACACACTGTGTCAGAGAGTGGTTTTAAGGAAGGTCAGTGCAGACATTGCAGACATGCAGATGTCATAGGAGGAGTGAAGAATCCCAGGACTGGTAGAAGCTGTCCCACTGGTAGACCTCAGCTGGTACTGCAGTGATGGAAGGAGGGGTGGCTGGAACCCTGGGAGAGGCTCTTGCTTGCCAGTGAGGCTGAGGCAGGTAATTCCTGAGCTCGAGAGTCTTGCCAAGATGCCAGAACTTGAACCAAGGCCATTGAGCCCCCTCCAGACCTCCTAAAGTGTTGTCCACACAGTAGCACTCAAACTGACTTAAGCCCAGGTGCTCCAGAAGATGCCTGGAGGGCTGACTCTCCCTGGGCAGAGTGCTCCAGATGAGGAGGCAGTGGACCAAGACAGCAGGTGCTGTGGGGGTCTTCTTCCTGATGGCGACAGAGCACCATGATTCCCAGGGCCGCCAGGGAGGCAATGATGCCACCGAGAAAAGACCGGCCAAGGCTTGGGAGAGAGAGAGCTAGGTGTAGAGAGGAGTTAGGAGAAGGGAGCCCTTAAGGAGCAATGTGCTGATTTCAAGGCAGAGATGCTAGGAAGACCAGTGTCTAGGCTGCAAGCAAGAAGAGGGAGAAGGGATAGAGATGGTGGGGAGAGGAAGAAGGCAGCCACAGTCAGGAATGAGGTTTTGGTTGAAGTTGGCAGAAGCAGGCAGAGCAGAGGAGAGCAGATGTGCAGGGGTAAGGGAGGGAACTTGTGTCCACGATGAGGGACAGGTGAGGAGTGGGGCCAGGGGTTCATGTGATCTGCACAAACCTGTGAGGTACCTCACAGGAGTCAAAGGAAGAGCAGGAGGTGAGGGGAAGGGGTGACAGGAGAGAGTGTGATAGTGGTAGGGGGTGCCTGCAGGCTCAGCCAGGCTTGAACTCCACCCCTCTCCCCACTGTGTCTCTGACTCTCACCTTTCAAACCTGCATCTGTCATCCCAGGACCAGAGCAGATTCCAAATGGATTCCTGCAATATTTTTACTCCCATTTACTAGAAATGTTCTGAGTGTATGAGTTCAAGTCATTTTTAAGGAAATTCTCCAGGGTTTTAGGAATTTCATAGGAAACAATAAAACATTCTCTCTCTCTCTCTCTCTCTCTCTCTCTCTCTCTTTTTGAGTCTAGATCTCGCTATGTTGCCCAGGGTAGTCTCGAACCTGCGGACTCAAGTGATTCCTAGCCTCAGCCTCCCAAGTAGCTGGGATTACAGGCACATACCATCACGCCTGGCTAGGAAACAATAAAACATTTTAATGGAAATGACAGACATGTCCACACTCCTTGGCTTTCTGATGCAGCCTGAGAGAAGGCTGGGCAGATTTGTCTGTACCCCGCCAGCACCTTCCCCCCGGCCCCCAGAGAGGCTGGCACCACAGGTTGCCCTCCCAAGCTTTAAGCAGTGGGTACTGGGGCCTGGGTCTGCCCGACTGCAAGCTCACCTCTTGGTGGGAGTCCTCCAGCCCCCCACAGTCCCCATGTGAACAGACAGCACCAAGCGGCACATGCTGGAGAGCAACCATTCCACCTCCACTGCCATGCATGACTGGGAGGCCAGGCTTCTGGATGTTCCCTGAATCTGGAGGATGTCCCAGTTGTTACCACCTCAGGCCACCGTGTGGGGGCGTCCGGCCTGTCTCCCCAGTTCTTGGTTGTCCCACTACTCACTGGCAGCTTGTCCTCATCTGTGCCCCCTCCCTTCTGTGTTTACCCAGTCCATTTCCAGTCTTAAGGGCTTCCCTATAGAGGCCCGCCTGGAAGACCTGCACCAAGCCTCAGGCCTTATAGAAAAAGGGGTGGTGGTCTCAGACAGCCTGGTCAGTGGGCACCAAGCTCCAGTGGGCAAGGCTTGGGCTCCCGGACAGACCAGAGGCCCATGGCAGCCAGCCTCAGTTTCATTTGCACACTGGGTGGTGGGTGAGGCAGGCTGTAGCAAAGAGAGGAGGCGGGGCTGACCTCATTATCAAAGAGAAGGCCCCCTACCCATGTCAGCCCACTAAGTCTGTGCTCAGACATGGGCATTGGGTCCTGGCCTGGGGCCCCATGCTGCCCCTTCCAGCTGGGTGGTACCCACTGGCCCCAGCTGCAGAAGATAGAGCGCTGCAGCTTCTATGCAGCCCTTCCTCTGAGCAGACACGTTTACAAAGGAACATGCACACACATGCACATAGACACACCTGCTACTCTACAGGCATTAGGACATTCAGCCCCCAAAGAATCTGGTATCTACCAGTGGTCACACCCCTCTCTGCCCTGGGCCCGAGAAGTGGCAGGTGCAGCTGCATCATCGAGTCCGCACCTCTCACTCCCTAGATGCTCAACCTGTGGCACCTCGCACAGCCCCTGCTGAGGGGCATCTGGGTCAGTCCACTCTAGGGTGCTGGGGTTGGGATTGCTGTGGACACATGTGCACTGTGGTGTCAGGCTCGGGACACACCAGGCTTTTCCTCAGCTGGCACTTCAGCATGAGCTGTGGTGTGGGTGACCTCATAGGATTGCATTCAGGGAAAGGTGCCTGCACACTCACGGGAGAGTTGGGCTCCTGGAGCTCTGCCACCCCAATTCATGGTGCAGGTCTCATGGACAGCAGAAAGAGGGATGACTTCTTGACACGTAGGAGTGTTTGGGCTCATGGTTTTATGGGCACCACCCTGATTTAAGGCAGGGTGCTGGGACCTTGTGCCATTTGGTGGCTGCAGAGGGGAGCTTCAGGGGTTCACCCTGGCACAGCACCCTGCAGAGAGGCTGAGAAGCTTCATGCTGCAGGCCCCAGCTCACCTATCAGTGCTGCTGGGGACTAGACTCTCCATTCAGATGCTCCTCCACCCTGGGGAGCTGGGGCCAGTGGACACTGCCCAGCTGGAAGGGGTAGGAGACCTATCTCCTGTGGCTGAGCTGACCCATGCTCCCTGATTCTGGAAAACTCAGTCATCCTCCCCTCCCCACTTTGCTCCAGACTCATCTATCTCAGCTCTACTTCTTCTAGGCAACCTTTTTAGACTTATCTGCATATTTCCCCTGGGGGTGGTGCTTGGGAACTTCCCCTGGGAACACAGCTGGGAGCAGGAGGTGCTCGGGGCTCTGCACGTGCTGCCAGTGAAGGACCTGCCTTCTTGCTAGGTTGGAAGTGTGATGGAGGCCACACCACCTCTCAGGGTTCACCAGGAACTGCAAAGCAGGGCGCTTGGGAGGGGCTCATTAGTAGGAAGCCAAGGAGGCTGGCACACAGAGGGGGTGAGGCAGGAGTACAGGGCCAGGCCCCCTGCTGGAGCCTCCTACAGGAGCTGAGCCTGGGTTCAGTCATGTCCACAAGCTGAGGGGTTTTCAAGAAGCTTTCAAAGTGGGCAGGATGGGAATGTCAAGTTCAGGGCTAGTGGGTAGAGCCCACACTGACCCCAAGTCTGCTAGGAAGGAACCTGCAGCTGAGATACCCCCCAAAATCTCCCTTTCCAAGAACTGTCACATGCTTGAGAACATGGAAGGGGTCCAGACATGTGAAGTGCAGACCTTGCTGTTTGGGGGCTTGGTGGAGTTGGGGCCCAGACGCCCAGGGAGGGGGACCTCCAGTCATCTGTCCAATCATCCCCTCCCAGCCCTGATCTGGTACTTGGTCTGGTGGCAGGCAAGGGGTGGGTATAGGCCCCGCCCTTTCCTTGAGAAGTGAGTGGTTGTGATGCCCCCATACAGTGGAGTCTGGGGCCAGGGGGCTGGGGCCAGTGCAGCTTAAATTCTACAAGGGAGACCAGAGAACATGGAAGATGCCAGACAATCAAGATTCTCTTAATTAATTAATTAATTTTTTTTTGAGACTAGGTCTCGTCTCGCTATTTTTACCTGTGGAACCGCAGGCTCTCATTGCCCGGGGTACCACAGACTCAAGCAATCCCCACGAGTCACTGTGCCTGGCGCAAGACTCTCTTTTGACTCTTGACTCAAGAAACTTCTCCAGGCCTCAGAGAGATGAACCTCCAAATGGTAAGGGCCTCTGAGTGCTGGACTGTTACCGTGGGACTCACACTCCATGCCTGGAAGAGAGTGGGGGTGGTACAGAGCCCTGCCTGGGGGTGGGGAGGGTTCAGGGGTGGAAAGGTCCCCAAGCTGGGCCTGGAAGCTGCACCTGGCTTGATCCCAGCACAGCCAGGGAGGTGCCTGCTCCCCAGAGGGGCATACGCCAGGTCACACCAGTGCCTGCAAGCTGGTGGACAGCAAACGTCAACGTCTGGTAGACGACCTGGAGCTGCTTTCTCTCACCAGTTCGGGACCAGAGCCCAGAGGGGCAGTGCCAGGAGAGAAACCCGACCCACCTCTCGCAGAAAAGAGGAGGACAGAGAGAGAAGCAGACCAGAGTGGGCAAGGGGACACCTAGAAGCTGTCACCCGGAGAGGGGAACAATATCAAACTGTAGCTGTATCCCGAAATAGTCGCCTGCCACACCCTCAAAAATCTCAGCCAGATGACCCCACCAGTTCAAGTCCCAGTGCATGACCTAACCGCGGGGTGCCCCCGCAAGAGGACTTGCTCGGTGGCCACCGGCAAGTCCCCTTTATCCCCCAACCCTGAACAGGAGGCCGTCCTTTTCGCGTGGCCAATGAAAGTTCTACCCCTGACCAATGAGAAGCTGTCGTCCACTGGCTTTCCTCCAATCCAATGAACGTCCAGTTCCTGTTCCTCTCCTA
>PVHY01020235.1:0-25914 GCA_004024945.1 Uropsilus gracilis | reverse complement strand
AGGGGTGTAGTGAAGTGGCATGCTTCTCTAACTCCCCAGATAAAAAGGGTCTTCATGCATATGCTTCTTCAGCTATCTGTTTGCCTTCATAGTCAGCCTTATTTCTTCCACATTAGGCTTTGCTGGGCTGTATACTCTATATTCTGCTAGGACAGGGTCTGTGTCTCTCTGGCTCATTGCTAGAACCCCAGGGCCTCTCCCAAGAGCCTGGACCAGCACAGTCCTTCATCTCTATTGACTGGTGCTGACTTGAGATTGGGCAAGTGCCCAAAGTGGTCATGACCACAGAGCAAAGCAGGCCGAGTGCCAAATGAATAGTATAATCCAGTTGTAAAGGAATTTGGTGTGAGGATGGCCACGGGTAGGGAAGTGAGGAAGTTTTAAGGTAAACAGGGCGGAGACAGGAAGGCTTCCTGGGCATATGTAAATTCCTTAGGGCAGGATGTATCGGGCATATTTAGAGACTAGGAAACAGATCAGTGTCACTGGAGTGGAGAATTCCTGACTCACACTAAGGAGGTTTCCGAAAACCTGGCCTCCGTCTCTTGTCCTGGACCCAAGTTAAACTACCTTCTGAGAATCTCCACCAACTGCCCCCACAGTAAGTTTAATATATTCCAGATCGAATCTGCCATCCTGTATCCTGACTTATTTTCAGAGATTCCAATTTGGTTAAAGGTTTTTAGACCCCCTTTACTCCATTCTCCTAAAACAATAGTAAAAAAAACCTTCCCCAAGGTATTATCCAGATGCCACACTCCAGTGACCTACTTAAAATGCAAGTCTTCTCAAATGATTCCCCAAGAGTACTTTCATGGCCCATAAGGTTAAAGACCACAAACTCCACAGCACACCTGCAAATCCATAAGGTCTGATCAGCTTACCTTATGCTGCTTCCTCACCCATTGCTATGTTTCAGCTAGTTCCCAGGCTGTTCCATGATCCGAAAGCTTGCTGTTTTGGATCTAGTACGTTCCTGGCCTATCTTGACCCGGTCCGCCTCCCACTACAGTAGGTCTTTTCTGGCCAATTCTCTTACATCACTGGAGATTCCTTGGCTACCTTCTCTCTCTCTCTGCATCTCTCCCCTGTTTTCCCTCATTTAACAATTATTTTCCTACAGTCTACCTACCCCATAAATTGTGAATTTCTTGAGGAGTTACAATTGTCTTAGTTTTATCGTTGCATGGATGGCACTGCAAGTATTCTTTTTTTTTTTTTTGAGACTAGGTCTCGCTATTTTCACCCGTGCAACCGCAGGCTCACGTTGCCCGGGGTACCACAGACTCAAGCAATCCCCAGCCTCAGCTTCCTAGATAGCTGAGATTACAGGTGCGCACCACCATACCCAGCTATTTTTTGGAACTAGGTCTCACTATGTTGCCCCGAGCGGGACTCGAACCGCGATCCCCAGCCCCAGCCACTTCATAGGTTGAAGTTTACAGGCATGCGCCCCCGTGCCCGGCAACTGTAAGAATTCTTAAAGAGTACAGTAATAAGACTTATCAAGCATCTCCACTGAGTTTAAGTTTTCACATGCACTGACTTGTCAATCCTCACAACTTAATGAGATAGGTAGTCTCCTCATGACTGTTGACAGCAAAGAAAATTGAGGCAACGGAGTTGATTTCCCCAAGTTTAATTCATCAAGTCCACAGATTTAAATTCAGATGCGACTTCTGGTACTGGATTATCACCTCAATAAATGCTTGCTGACGACTAAAGATTCAATGATACTATCAAAGTATGTGACTTAAGGCTTTCCCCTTTAACCTTATCTCCTGAGGGAGGAAGGCTGCCATATACCCAGGACTCCAGAGAGTGCCCCGGTATGGAAGCGTCAGTGTAGGAATCTCGGCCCTTTCCTCCAGGAGGTAAAGCAGGGTTGCGAAAGCTTGTGAATTCGGGCACACCCAGGGGAGCAGCACCGGGCCGGGCGAAGGGTCTGGTTAGTGCCAGGCAGGCTGAGAGGTGGTGGGTTCCGGAAGCAGGAAAGGCGAGCAGGTGTAGGATCTAAATTAAGATGACGGCGGGGAGGGCGCTCGGCTGCGAAAGGCGCAGCTCAGCCTCCGCCCTCAGCCGGGGACCCTCATCTCCGGCGTTTGTTGGTTCAATGGCCTGGAGTGGGCTGAGACTCGCCCAGAAACGGGAAACGGAGGTTCGGACGGGCCCCTTCGGCTTCATGGCTTTTCTACCCAGAGGTGCTAACTGTGCCCCACTTCAACTCTTGGCCTCTTCACAGAAGTGACTGCACGCTCCGGGGTAAACGCTATGGTGGAGGGGCTGGGTAGTCTGTGTGAGCGGTGGGGGAAAGTCGGGAGCCCCGAAGGAAGGGCGGGGGAGCCTGGGCCGGAAGGCGTCCCAGGCTCGGCTGGGAGCCGGCGCTCTCTTTCGACGCCACCCGCTGCCCCCGCCCCGGAGCCGGCCGGGACGGCACAAGGTCTCCGCCCCCTGCGCACCGCGCACCTCACCTTGAACGGCGCTCCACCCACCGCCGTCCTATTGGACCGCTCGGGCCGAGAGGAGACGGAGATTGGTCGACGCGACTCCCGAAGGCTCCGCCCATCTCCCCGCCCCCGTTCCCTTCCGCCGGTACTTTGGTCGGCGGCGTGGCGCCCCTCCTCCCCGCCCGGTCCCCGCCCCCTGGAGCAAATGCTGCCGAGCTGCGGCCGCGGGGCAGATGCACGCGCTCGGGCCCTTCTAGCAGGCGCGAGCAGTCGCTGGGCGCGCGAAAGCGAAAGAAGGAAGAGGAAGGGAGGGCGGGGGCGGGGTGTTGCGGAGGGGCGGGAGGAGGAAGAGGAGGAGGTTGGAGCGCGTTCGCGCTTGGCCTCGCGCCCGCGCGGAGGGAGGGGGAGAGGGGCGCGCGCGCGCACGCTCGCGTTCTCGCTCGCTCCATCCATCCATCCTCCGGTCGCGGCACGCGCGCGCGCTCCGGGCTCGCGCCGCACCCCCCGCCCGGGAGAGGCGGGCTGGAGTGGGGGGCGGGGGGAGGGGCGCGCGGACGGCGCGCGGACTGCGCGCGGGCGGGGTGAGGTGAGGAGGAGGAGGCGGCGACGGGACGAGAAGGGAGGGGAAGGGGCCATGGCCGCCCGGTGAGGCGGCGAGGCGGGGGGGCGGCCCGACCCCCCGGCCCCGGGCCCTGGGCCCCGGGGAGAGGCGAGGACGGACCGACGGACATGGGGCTCCGGAGCAGCCGCCGCCGCCGCCGCCGCCGGAGGACGCGGCCCTGAGAGGCCGCCGGGCCCCGGCGCGGCCCCCCGGGCGGGGTGAGTACGGGACGGAGACGGGAGGGGGAGGGGCCTGCGGGGGGCGGGGGGCGGGGCCCGAGGCGGGGCTTGGGCCCCCTCCCCCCCAGGTCTGGGTCAGCGCCCCTTCCCCTCCCCCCGGGCCGACGCGGAAACGCCCGGCTTCCCCCGGCTTCCCGACCCGGCCCGGGCCCCCTTCTTTTCCCCTGTCTGGGTCCCCCCTGGGCGGGGCAGGGCCGGCCGGGGAGGGGGCGCGGGGCCTTTGTTAGGGAGCCAGGCCCCAGCCCCCGGGACAATAGAGACACCCTCCCGGACTCCTCTCCCCAGCCGGCCCGGGCTGTCGGCGGGCGGGGAGGGAGAGGGACCGGGACGCGTCCCACTCTGCCCACTCTCTAGGGGTCGGTCTGTCCCGGACCGGCGCCGGCCTCCGGCTGCTCAGCTCTCCTCCCCCCAGTCGGTATGATGCAGCAGCAGTGCCGCAGGGACGGGGGAAGAGCCGAGGCCCGGCCTCTTAGCCTCCCCAGTGCCCCCGGCTTATTTGTCAGTCCCCACCCCACTCTAGGCCAGCAGCTCCTTAAACTCGTACCCACCGTCCTGAGGGGCCCCGGACTATGGACGCTGTTTCTGAGTCCTTTGGTGGGGGTTTTTGGACTTTGGGGGCTCTTGGAGAGACTTCCGGGCTGGTCCTGAGAGAGGAGGGGGTGGTTATCTAAGGGAAGAACAGGTAAGGGGAGTGCCCACTCCTGGCATGCCATCCCACCAAGCTGTACCCCCTTTTGCTCATGGTGGCTGGAAATGTCCCTTAAGCTCTGGGTTTCTGTGGGCACTGCTCTCTCCTTATAGTGACAGGCTTATTTCAAGGCAAGACAGAATGGGGTGAAGGTTGTAGGGTCCTAGGGCCATTCTTACTTCTGGTAGCAGTACCCCCCCAAGTGGACATCCTGCCTGAAAGCAGAGGTGACTCTAAGGAGAGCCTAGGGAAGGGGGGGGTGTATTTAGGAGCCTGTGCAGTTCTTTGCCACACCCTGTGGGTTTGCTTTGAGGCCTTGGAGTTCCTTCTCCTCCCCCTGCTGCATTGCACCATGGGTATCAAAGAGGGGTTTGAGTTTTGGGGACTTGGGGTGAGCTGCTGCCTCCTAGGGACCCGGGTTCTGATTGGCACTAGAGTGCAGGGCCTGAGTTGAGGCCCAGGAAGGACTAGGCCCCCATTAGGTTTCAGGCCCTGGAAGCACAACGGAGACTGGGCCCTGGGAGAGGTATATCTTGATGCCAGGATTAAGCTCTGGGCAGCGAGGTGCGGAGGGGAGGTGGCAGCCTTCTGAGGTGCCTTGGACTCACACCAACACCCCCACCCCCATGTGTGCAGCCGTGTTGCCGCCCGCTGTGCTATGAGCAGTCAGAGCGCCGTCTCCACAAGAGTTTACAAATGAAAATGGAGGAAATGTCTTTGTCTGGCCTGGATAACAGCAAACTAGAGGTGAGGGCTCCCCCACGTGTGCCTCTAGTTCTTTCTCTTGATGTCTCTACATCGCTGTATCTGGCATCCACACCAAAGAGGAATTTGGGTAGTCAGCCTTGTTCCTTAAAGGGAATAGCCAGCTGAAAAGACCCAAGGATCCGGAAGAAGAAAGAACTTGAAGTCAAGATGGGGAAAATGGCAAAGAAAGCATTATTTTTGGCCAGGGCGAGTTGGCAGGCGATTTGGTTGGTGAGAGTTGCTCTCAGTCCAGGGGGCTGTGACTCTCGTGACCGTGGATGTTCTCCCCTGGGGCCCAGGCCATCGCTCAGGAGATATACGCGGACCTGGTCGAGGATTCTTGTTTGGGATTCTGCTTTGAGGTACACCGGGCTGTCAAGTGTGGCTACTTCTTCCTGGACGACACGGACCCTGATAGCATGAAGGATTTTGGTGAGCTTCAGGGTCAAAGGACAGCTGTCTAGCCCTGCCCTGGGAGAACTTGGAGTTTCCTTCTCTGGAAACCGTTCCAGATGTGCAGCCTAGAGCTCCTGGGAGCTTAGGCCTGGGTTTGAAGAGGCCACGGGGCCACGGGTGGGAACAAGAGGTGAGGTCCTGTGCCTGCCCTGATCGCCACGCCTCTCCTGTCCCCAGAGATCGTGGACCAGCCGGGGTTGGACATCTTTGGACAGGTTTTCAACCAGTGGAAGAGCAAGGAGTGTGTTTGCCCCAATTGCAGCCGCAGCATTGCCGCCTCTCGCTTTGCTCCCCATCTGGAGAAGTGCCTGGGAATGGGTCGGAACAGCAGCCGAATCGCCAACCGCCGGTGAGGGTTTCTCCCCGGCTAGAGCCAGAGCAGCTTGTCCTCCATAGCGACACCCGCACCATGGGGCAGTTCCCTGGGCGCATGGGCTGGGAGTGGAGGGTGGGTTGCTCATCACCCCAGATGCTCCTCTCTTCTGACCTCGGAGGCAGAGAGAGGTGGCAGCCTTGGCTCTTTCTCTTCCCCACCCTTGGCAGGATTGCCAATAGCAACAACATGAACAAGTCTGAAAGTGACCAAGAGGACAATGATGACATCAATGACAATGACTGGTCCTATGGCTCAGAAAAGAAAGGTGTTGGCGGGGTCTGGGAAACTTGGGGGGCAGTGGGGTGAGGCAGGCAAGTAGGAATTGGATATATAAAGGTCCTGAGTTGTGATCTTGAATGAGGGGGTGGGGGAGGTTATAGTTTTGTATTTTTCTGTAGGTGCCCTCAGATTAGGAACTTAAAAGTGACCCTCCCTTTATCCTTTTGTCCTACCACAGCCAAGAAGAGAAAATCAGACAAGGTGAGAGCTGGGGCAAGCATGAGGGAAATGTGGGTGAAGGACAGATACCCTCCCCTTTGGGCAGGGAGTCCTTGGGTATCTTGACTCAAGTCTGAGATCAGTGGGTGCCTCTGGGATTCAGGGTGAGAGTGTCAGTGGTGGGCAGCAGAGGCCTTGGGGGGGCTGAGGGAGGAGGGTATATGGGTGGCTAGGCCTCTTAGTGGGGAGGAGGAGGAGGAATTTGAGGATGTTTCTTTGTCAAATCTTTTTTCCTTCCCTGGGCTCTCGGCTCCCCCTTATCGTTACCCTTTCCCCAAAGCTATGGTATCTCCCATTCCAGAACCCCAATTCCCCTCGAAGATCCAAGTCTTTAAAACACAAAAATGGTAAGTGGGGTTAGAGCAACAGGAGTGATTCTAGCTGTGGCTTCTGGGTCTCATTTGCTGGAGGGTGGAGGTGGGGGGCTTGGGGGAGGGG
This sequence comes from Uropsilus gracilis, assembly GCA_004024945.1. Classification (NCBI taxonomy): domain Eukaryota; kingdom Metazoa; phylum Chordata; class Mammalia; order Eulipotyphla; family Talpidae; genus Uropsilus; species Uropsilus gracilis. Next base: position 19,424 of record PVHY01020235.1, on the reverse strand, counting down.
GAGTTGAGGGAGGGCCTGTGATCCTTCTGTCACCCCCACTTCCTCTCTGGTTATTTTCAGGGTTCTCTGTCTGTACCTCTGCATCAAACACCCTTCCCCTTCTTTTTTCTTCTTCAGGGGAACTTAGCAATTCGGATCCTTTTAAGGTGAGTAGCCTTAAACCTTCTTCATGTTTTCTCCATTTGCCATGTGGTGAACTGTGTGAGATTTGGATCAGTGGGAATCAGAGTGCTACAGCTAGGGCCACTGGGTGGGGGTATTTAGGTCTTTGGTTTTGCTTTTCCTAGGTCCCACTTCTCACCCACATGTACTTGGCGTGGGAGGAATCACTGGGAAACTGCTGGGCCATCCTAAAACCTTCTCAGTTGGGAAGAGATGAGGAGAAGGGGTTCTCTGCTCCCCCCTCATTGACTGCCTCTTCTCTAACCTGTACCTCTGGTTCTTCCCCAGTATAACAACTCAACTGGGATCAGCTATGAGACCCTGGGGCCGGAGGAGCTGCGTAGCCTGCTCACCACGGTGAGGGACACAGGATGGGGAGGTCCCTTGGGAGTGAGCCAGAGCCACCAGTCGAGGTCAAGGCCCTGGAGGTAGCTGGAGACAGCAGTCAGGACTGTTTTGCACCTTCTCTCTGGAGTTAGGTTTCTGGGCCCCTCTGACCTGGACACTTGGGGCCATACCTCCTTGGGCAGTTTGGTAGTGGTAGAGAAGAGCATGATCTAGAGTCTATAGAGTAGGTTCCCCTCCACCCCTCCTTTCAGCTTATATTCCTCTTCCAGCAATGTGGGGTGATCTCTGAACACACCAAGAAGATGTGCACAAGGTGAGCTTAGAGCCTCAAGAGGGGACCAGAGGCCCTCCTGCACACTTGCCCTGAGCCTGGGTGGGGGAACCCATGGATATGGGCAGTGGGATTCCCGTCTCCCGCTTCCCCTCAGGGTCAGGCCTTAGGCCACCATCTGGGGACTCTTCATTCATCCTTCCATGTCTCTGTCCATCCCTCCCGCCTCTGCTGAGGAATGGGGCTTCTCCCGAATTCCTCAGCCCCTTCCTGCCTAGCATTCTCATTGTTTTCTCCCCATTAGGTCCCTGCGCTGCCCCCAGCACACAGATGAGCAGCGGCGAGCTGTGCGGATTTATTTCCTCGGACCCTCAGCGTATGTGATCCTCTGGAGGGTGGTGGGTTATGGGAGGTTAGAATGGGGATTTCCTAAAGCCCTTTTTTGCTTTGTCCCCTTTCCAGCGTCCTTCCAGAAGTCGAGAGTTCCCTGGATAACGACAGCTTTGACATGACTGACAGCCAGGCCCTCATCAGCCGGCTTCAGTGGGACGGCTCCTCTGACCTCTCACCCTCTGATTCAGGCTCCTCCAAGACGAGTGAGAATCAGGGATGGGGTCTAGGTAGGTGACACGGCTGAACCCCAGGAGTGGGAGCACCTGGTATGTTCTTGTCACAGCCCACCCTCATCCCCGTGTCTCTCTCTTTAGGTACCAACAGCTCCGAGTCACGGAAAACCAAGAAAAAGAAATCCCATCTGAGCCTGGTAGGGACTGCTTCTGGCCTGGGCTCCAATAAGAAGAAGAAGCCAAAGCCACCGGCACCCCCAACGCCCAGCATCTACGATGACATCAACTGACTTGGGTGCAAGGGATAGCCTTTGGCTGTGCAGAGCCCTCTCTCCCAACCCCCACCCAGGTGGCAGAGCCTGGCAAACGGACGGCTGCTGGGGGTTTGGGCTTGGGAAGCTTGGTGAGCCAGGCAGGCAGAGGATCCAGTTAAGCGCCCCTGGGGGGTGTCAGGGTCCTCTGCGACGGAGCACGACCCCTCGGCATGCAGGACTCAGACCTGGACATATTATGCCTTGGACATAAGTTTGGTGGGGAGGCAGTTTTCCTATTTATTCTGTGAGTTACTGGATGTCCAGTTAGGCCAGGGGCCTGACCTGGGCACAGTGCCAGGGCACTGCCTGCCCCCCACCCCAGGAACTGGACTAAGCCCTGTCGAGGAGCATTGTGGCTACCCAGGAAGCTGTGGGTTGGAAGCTGAGCCTGGAGGGGTCCTCCCCAGCTGCCCTCAGCAATGTGAATGGGTCGGTGCTTGGAGCTGGGGGCAGGGCTGGGCGTGTCCTGTCTGTGTGCAGAGTTCTATCGAATGCCCCCAATCCCAGGGGTAGGTAGGCACAGCAAGCTGTCTGCTGAGGTAGGCATCCAGAACTGCTGCCACCTTTCCTGCCCCTCACTGAGGGCAGCCCTTTCCCCTCAGTCCCCATGGGCCTCCTTGGCAGCAGGCGCTGTCCTTTTGTTGTTGGGTGCCAGGAAAGGGCCTCCAGCCTCTACAGCTTCAAGGAATGGGCAAGGGGAGGGTAGGAAGAGGGAGCTGTGTGTCAAAATGACTCCCCCCTACCTTTCCTCCCTGACCCAGGGCTGGTGAGGAGTGGGGCCCCAAGGTGAGAGGGAACGGTGCTGCTTTATTTGAAATGTTTTCTTACCTCATTCCCTGCCCCAGGAAGGGGCCCAGCCTCACCCTCCTGGGGTGGCCCCATGTTCCTCCTGCCTACCCTGCCCCATTGCCCTACCGGGGCAGCCCAAGTTCCCAACTGCTGCTTGCCACCAACCCCCCACCCTCACCTTGACCAGCTTCATTTCCTCTCTCCAAGCTCCTGCCTTCGAAGCCTGCCATTTCCCCTCCCTTAGCCGCTTTTAAGTTATTTATTCTGTACTTGTGGTTTGGGGCTCTGAGGAAAATCCTGATCTTTTATCTCTCCCCCTTTGCTAGGAGTGGGGTGGGAAGAGAGGGTCTTCTCTGCTCTGGGTTGTCACTGGAGGGGGAAGGGGTATCATACCCCTTGAGACTGTCATGCCAGTGTGCCCATTTTCCTGACCTACATCCTGAAGAGATGTACCGTTCCACCTCCATGCGGGCACCATCGCTCCCAGGAGCTGAGCTGGAGGACTGTAGTCTGGGCTGGGAGCAGAGTTGACTGATACAGGGATGGAGTTGACCCTGAGCCATGTTCTCTGGCACTTGCTGGACATGTCCCCTACCCTCTTCCCAGGAGGAGCCATCCCACGTTTGGGTAGCTAGTACCCAGGTGACTGGTTGGACTGATTTGGGCTAGGGACCCTAGAGGGTTAAGGGAACAGATAGGGTGGAAATAACCCTGTCCAGAACCCCAATCTGCCCCTGGGGTGGTTCTGATTGTGGCTGATGCCTAGTTACGAATTGGTTTTTAACCCAAGAATTGTGATTATTTTTTAAAAAGCCAAACAGTGGCAGGAGTTAGAATAAATCCTGGAGCATGGGCTCCTCTGTTCTTGAACCCTCCATAGCCTTCTCCCTCCAGGGGGAAGCCAGAGGGAAAGGAGGATCTCAGCAAGCCTCCAGTCTGCTCCCAAATGAAGTCTTGGGAGTAGACTGAAGGTGAAGGGAGGAAGGCTGAGGGCCACTCTCCCTTCTGAGAGGCAGCTGCAGCTCAGGCCCTAATATACCCCCTCCCCTCTGGCCTCTCCCCTTCCCCCTTCTGGTTGGAGGGAGAAGTGGGAAGTAGTTTGGGAACTGGTTTGTCCACATCGATTTCCCCATTGTTCCTTGGCCCGCCCTCAGGGCAGAGCCCCCTGCCCAGGCTGGGTAAGAGATGGGCTTGGTCCTGCAGGAACCCTGAGGGAGCAAACCCCTTTCCTCCCAGGGAGAATGTGCCCCCCCCTACCATGTAGTTGAACAGGGGCTAGGAGCTCCCCACTCCCCTCCCTCTAACAGCAGGCTGTGTGGGTTTCAATTCCCATCCTTCCCACCCCGGCTAGGTGTCGTCCACCCTGTATCCTATCATGTGTCTGAGTGTGTGTGGGGGGGTTCTGTACTAATTTCCATGGCCGGTGGCTTTTCCTTCCATGCATCACTCCCCCCCGCATGCCCAGGGGCCACCCGCCTGGCATTACCGCATGCTGGGGTCATTGGGGGAGGGGGGTGGGGCTCACGCTGTCCTGTGGTCTTGAGATTTTTATTTTTGCATATGTAATCCATCCTGTACAGGTAGCTAACTTTGTAAACGCTGTGTATTTCCCCTGCCCCCATGGCTGCTGGTGTAAATAAACTGCATCTCCCGTTGGTAGCCCGGCCTACCCACCCTCATTACCATGGTGCTGGGGGCAGAGCGAAGCCAATTCTCTTAATGTCACAAGAGGCTCTACAGCCACAAAATGGAACTTTATTCAGTTACAGACACTGACCCTCCATCCCAGGACCCCAGAAACAAGGGCCTGGGCCCAGCCTGTATACCCAGAACTTGTCCTTGGAGTTGGGAAGGGTAGGATGCTGGCTGAGGGCCAGCACTGTCTCTTGCTTACAGCCTTAGGCCTAGGGTAGCAGCAGCTGTGGCCCAGCCTCTCCCAATGCCGGGGGCTTGGCTTTGTGCCCCCCAACCCCTTTCCTGACTGAGCTCTAGAAAGAACTATTAAAAAAAAAAATACAAGCAAAGTGCTTTGAAAGAAGGAACACTGGGAACTGTCCAGAGCAAGGAGAACACCCTATTCCTGCTACAGGGGTGGAGGGAAAAGGTAGAGGCAGCGAGGTGCCTACAGGGAAAGCTGACACATCTTCACTCCAGCCTGAGTTTAGTCTCAAAAGACACTCCAGGCTCCCTACACAAGTACGCCGGGGGCCATGCTGAGCTGCCCTGGCAGGCGGCCCTGGGTGCTGAGGAGCAGACATGCGGACAATAGGAAGAGCTAGGGCCACAGCTGGGAGGAAACCCTCATCCCAGGTTCCCCACTGAGCTGGGCCATCAGCTCATTTCTGAACTTCAGGACCTTAAAAGTGAAGGAAGATGACATCCTCATTTCTACCTGAGTTGTGCTTGCACAGAGGGGATGTCTGTACCCTCATGGACATGAAGGGGAGGCCCCATACCTGCCTCCTGTGTCCTGCGGAGGACCCCCCACATCCTTTCCACCCTTCCCTCCCAGGCCCTTAGGCCCAGCTCTGGCCAGGAAAGGGGGGAGGCCACAGAGGAGGAAGACCATGCCTTTCATTTTCTCCCTGTGTTCTTATCGTCCATACATCCCAAATACTAGGAAGCTGAAGAAGACAGTGACCCCCACCAGGGAGACGGTGGCAGGTGCTGTGAAGAACTGGCGGTAATTGATACGGAAGTACCAGACCACACCCAACAGCACCACAAACACAGGCACCATGAGGCTGCCCACACTGACTCCAAGGCTGGGTGGCTCAGTGGCTGAGGAAGGGGCCAGAGAGGTGGAGGGGCCTGGAACAGCTGAGCCCGGGGGTGAGCGGTGGCAGTGAATCACACAGTTGTTGGTAATGTTCAGGGAACGCAGCGTGCGGGCAGGGTCTTGCAGCAGGCGGCCCTGGTAGATCAGTTTCATCTGGCTCTCTTGTCCAGGGAAGTATTTACTGCAAGGATGAAGGAGATAGAAGTAAAGACAGAAGGGCAAGACGTGAGAAGGCAAACAGGCCTGGATCAACAAAGCAGGGCAATGGAAGAAAACTGAAAGGTGGGTTTTTCAGGCAGGAACCTCCCTAACACCCCCTAACTGGGGACTGGATCCGACACTTTCCTGCCGAACCTGTCTTTCCCAGGGCTTAGGGGGATGGGACGTTAGTAGCCTCCTACTTGCCAGCCTACTCACCTCTTCAGGGCACCCACAGTATCCTCTGGCCGGGCCACAGCCAGCTCCTCGGTGTCATTGAGGAATTTGAGCCGCACATTGATGAGGCCTGGGCTGGCAGGGTGGCAGGCACTATCCTCAGCTCTCAGAGAGGCCTCTGAACTGCTGCTCTCTGGGCCTGCTTGTCTTTTAGTCAGGCCTTGGATGTCAAGCAGATGCTCAAGGCTGGGTTCAACACCACCCCCAGCTCCAGGTTCCCCTGTGGAGTCTCCCCCACCTTCACCAGCCTCTTCAGCCTTCTCATCATTACCCTCTGATGGATGGGGGTGTTCGGTGGGCTCCGGGGTGCCTTGGCCCGCCACCAGATGGTCCACGTGCCCCAGGTGGAGGACGGATGTGTCCCCTGCTGACACAATAGTGCCCAGGAGCTGGTTGCTACCGCTGTCTGCTACGTAGGTAGAAAGCCATGCTAGGACCAAGGCTAGAATCAGCACCACCACACCTGCCACCACAGTCACCTCATTACCCACACCCTCAATGAGGGTGACATCAGAGAGCTCCATGGCCTGGCTGCTGACTGGATCCACACTGCAGGAACAAAGGAGGATAGTATCAGTAGGGCCTGTGGAGTTATAACCAATTTCTAGTTTGTTGAGATCCTAACTGGCCTGGTCCTGAAATAAAACGGAGTTCAGTGTCCCACAGAAAGGGGAACAAACCTGAATGCTGGATCCCCAACCTAAAGGTAAGGACTTACTTTGCACCTCTATTGTGAAACGCTAACCTTCAGGTTCTACATCATTCTTTCCTCACATTCCAACCTTCCAATAAGTATGGATCATTCGGGAAATCTCCTAGCCTTGGTGCTGCTGCTATTTGTTGTTTTTTTGCTGGGCAGGGGAAAAATTTGATTTTTTGAGTCCTCAGTTTCTCCAGGATTTCCATCATTTGGTCAAATAATTACACTTCTCTGAAAGCCTCCAAACAGCAAAAAAAGCCTAGACTACAATCTTGTAGGGCCTCCTTTGGAGGCACAGTCACCCTTGCCAGATTGTCTCACTTGAATCCTTTCATTCATGGATTCATGGTGGTAGACCTAGGCCCAGATGTTAAGAGCCAAAGCAATCACCAAAAAGCAGAGTTAGACCACCACAAAGCAACAGTTCCGTAGGATCCTCGGTGACACTATGCAGCAGACATGCACGTCTGCCCCAGGATTCTTCTGACAAACTCTAAGGGGCTACACAGAACAGACAACAGGAACACTACCCTCCTAATCAGCATAGGCTCACAACTACAAAAACCACTACCTGAGTGAAACCAATCTAGAAAAGACTGCAAAACAGTTCCTACAATCATCTCAGCCTCGCTTCCTCTGCTGCGTATATTCTCCCTCTGCAGTTTCTTTAAAAGGCAGGATGTTGGTTTGTTCCTACTCTTTCACTTGGAGAACCTGCTGCTTTCCAAGTGTCCCTGGGCAAATCCAGTCTGATGATGACTATTTCTAGACTATTCTCACAGCATCTATAAAACTTCACTATACCTATCTAGCTGTCCATTTCTCTCTGCTAGATTCCTGGAAGACAAAAATTACGTGTAATCTCTCTCTGTACCAATCATCATGCCCAGCATAATGCCACAGTAGTTGCTCAAAGAATATTTGTGGAACATCAACGTCTGAACGGGTTCCACATCCTTATTTATAGTACATGGAGACAGGAAAACAAAAACAAAAACTAATCATAATCCCACTCTTGGGTCTTACTGGCTCTTTAACTTAGGACAACTTTCTGTCTCAGCGTTTTCATCAGCAAAATGGGGTTGAAAGTAGTACCTACCTCATAAGGTTGTTTTGAAGATGACGGGAAATCATGGAAGCTAAAATACTTAGCACAATGCCTGGCACATTGCAATTGTTCGATAAATAAATGATAGCAGTTATTTATCACTCCCACAACCAACCCTCATGGTAAAAAGGTAAATGTGATTAGGCCAGATTTACAGAAAACAGCAGCGAAAAAGACTGGCACAGACACAGGGAACTTTTGTGGAAAGATGCCAGGCAGGACCCCGGGTCTCCGGCCTCAGAGGCCTTTGCTCTCTTTAGCCTTTGAAGGACCCTAACTGGTCGGTGAGGAGGGGTCCCCGATCCTGCCTTTTTTGAGGCAAAGGTTCCGCGTTTGGGTGGTCCTATTCCCGCGGCGCTGGAGAGGGGTCCATGGGCCCACCTAGCTGAAAGGCTGGCAGGTTCCGGCCGCCGGACCGAAAAAAGCCCTCAACCCGTAAGGGGTACAGTCGAGTGAGGGGTCACAGACCATCCACACCCCTCAAACTTCGGGGCGGGGCTGGGGTTTAGGGGCGGGGCTTGAGTACGCGAGGAGTCATGGGAAATTAAAGGGGGCTTGGGTCGGTACCGTGCCTCGATAAGGAAGGAGGTCCTCATCTGAAACGGCCAGACTAAGTGTTTTGACTTCGCCAGGAAGGCCCATGGACTCACCTTTCTGTAGGGACCGGGGGAGGGGTTGCTAGCCCCGGTTCTGTGCAGGGTCCGGTCTCTTCCGGCTTCTCCCGGAAGCTGCTATACCAGAGAAAGGAAGTCCCGCCTCCGCGCCTTGTACTGATGACGCAAAGCTACGTAAGGCGGGCTGACGTAAACGTATTCTTTAAATAAAAGGGACCGATTTCTCAGCGGAAGAGAAGGCGGAGTCATTGTTGGCGGGATCTGGGCGCTCTCGCGGCATGACCACGCCCACTGGGCGTGGTCCAAGAAATCCAGTGAGGCGGGGCCTAAGTAGCTTTTTTGAGGGCGGGGCCAGGAGAGTTGTGGGAGGTGCCTGGCGAAGGGGTGGGGCTTCGCGTGTGGAACCCTAAGTGGGTTGGGTCTGGGCTGAACCCGAGTGACACTTCCCTCTTTCCCGTCCCTTGTTCTTTTGGTCATGTTCCCAGCAGCCTGAACTGGTTTCATTTATTACTGCTCTGCAAGGCACTTTGAACTCGGGTTGGCGGAATCAGTAAAAACTGGTTTCTGGATCTCCCAGAGTTCAGCTCTGGACTAGTGGGAGACAATTTAGTCACCATCAGCGCCCTGAGAATGGGGTCCCAGAGAGTGTTGGGTGAAAAGCGCAGAGATACCAGTGCAATTTAGGGCAACAAGAAAAGCAGGAGTCCAAAAATGTTGCTTAATATCTTCCAGGTTGTACCATAATTTTTTAAACTAGTCACCTCATTTGGATGGACATTTAGATTGCTTTCAGTACTTTGTTTTTAAACAGTTTTTCTTGACATATGCATGTTTTTGATGTTGGAGTTCCACTCCTTTCCCCTAAAACAGGGTAGAGGTTAATGGAGGACAAGGAGTAGGTGGGGGAGATTTTGAGAAATGTGAGAATTCTGAAGATGTTTATAAACCAAGAGGAAAGCGCAGAGGAGAAAAGTGAAGATAAAGGCATTCTCAGAAAGGAATAATTGAGGAACAGTGGCTTGGGCAAGGGGGTGGGAGGCAAGGTCACAGAAGCTCTGGCTGGAGAGAAGGTGGGAAACCCAGCGTTCCCAATACCCACAGGTACCTGATTCACCCATTTAGGTTTACACACACACACACACACACACACACACACACACTATATGCTGTATGCATTGACTTCTGCCATAACATTTGTTATTTTTCATTTTTTCTATTTTAACAAATAAGCAGTTATTACTCCCACGTGAGGGTTTTAACAAACAGAACTTATTTTCTGTTTTAACAAATTTCTTAAAGTAGGAACTGGTTTTTCTTTTGTTATTATATATTTCCGAAATCGATCCCTGGTGAATGGGTTCAGACAAGTTGGGGGGATGAGTTTGGGAATTTGAGTTTTTCATCTGCTGGTGGGTGGGGAAGTCAAGCTAGGAGGAGGGAGGATTGACTAGGGATGGAAGGGCCCGTTTAGTTAATGTGTTCAGCCAGGGCCAAGATACAGTTAAAGGTGTTTTGAAAGAAGATAGAAGCCTATAATGGGAACTATGTCACCACCCAAAACTGATCTCTTTCAAATATAATAATTAACATAAGATTTTAATGGCTCTCAATTTCTCAAATGTTTGAGATACTTAATTTTCCTAAACTAATTAACTTAAATATTTTTAAACCTTAATGAGCAATTATGAAGGTTGTACGATAAACGTATTTGTAAATCCTAAATGCCTTAACTAAATATATTTACTGTAAATCCAATTTATTGTAAAGCAAAACCTGTACCTGTCCTAACCACTACATGTTGTTACTTGTTTCATTTTGCTAATTTGATAAGCAAAAGGGAGTCTGTTCTTTTATTTTATTGTGTGTGTATGCTTTTAATTGGCATTCATCTGGTTACCATGAGTATGAACATTCTTCATATTTCTTCAACCATTTTATAAATGAAAAATTTGACCTTTGCCTTTTCATCCCCTAGGAAAAAAATCTTTTAATTTTATTAGAATCTGTGGGTACCCTGTTCTTAAAAATTCAAATGTGGACCATAAAACACCCATCAGCACAATCTCTCTCCCTTCCTAAGCAGGAAATTCTTGGGTCCTACCTTCCAGGTCTTTTTCTATTTATCTGTAGTCATGGGGTTTAGTTTGGTTGGCTATATATATTGTATTCCACCCTTTTCTTCCCTATTAACAGCAGTCTTGGAAATCTTTCTAAGGCAGTATATCTACTGGTCTGTTGGAATTCCTCGCCAGTTCTTTTCTGCTGTGGGTACTGGCCTTCGTAAGGGCCGAATTGTATTCCATAGTGTGGATTGTTTACTGCCTCCCACATGTTGAATTGTTGCAGCGCTGAGATGAATATTTCTGTATATACCAGCCTTTTGTGTAACTGGGAGCAGTGTTTAAGTACTGCCAAATTGCCCACCAAAGAGGTAATTTCCTTTCTCTCCAATAGGGTGAGAAGGAACTTATTTCTCCATGTATAAGTAGACACTGTATATTATCAATCTTTAAATTTTTCTGCAATCTAGTGGATAAATAGTTGATTTAATTTGTCTTTACTGATTGCTGGTGAGGTTAAACTTTGTTTTTCCTTGGTTTGACAGATGTTCCAGTGGCCAGTCTCTGCAAGGCACCAGGCAGACACGAAGAAGTCAACTATGGTGATAAAACAGATTGTTCCCACCCTCGGTGATCAAGGTAAAGGCTTTAACCTTTTATTTTCTCTCTGTCTGTCTATCTATCTATCTATCTATCTATCTATCTATCTATCTATCTGTCTGTCTGTCTGTCTGTCTGTCTGTCTGTCTGTCTGTCTGTCTGTCTGTCTGTCTGTCTGCCTGCCTGCCTGCCTGCCTGTCTGTCTACCTATCTATCCATCCATCCATTTTGAGACTATTTTTGCCCATGAAACTGTGGCTCACATTGCCCAGGGTACCACAAACTCAAGCAATCCCCTGCCTCAGCTTCCCAGGTGGCTGGGATTACAGGCGCACACCGCCATATCCAGCTATTTTTTTGGTACTAGGTCTTGCTACGTTGCCCCCCGTGGGACTTGAACGGTGATCCCTGGTCCCCGCTGTGTCTTCCTAGGCTGCTGCTTACAGACATGCACCACCGTGCCTGGCTGACTTGTTTCTGCTAATATGATTCCTTCTAAGTACATCCATGTTATCATAAAATCATCAAATTTGTCATTTTTAATTGATGAGTAATATTCCATTGTGTATATATACCACATCTTTTTCATCCATTCATCTGTTTTGGGCTCTGCCATTCTTGTAAGCTCTTCTCTATCACAGAAATAACTGTTGTTTGGTGAAGAAAACTTGGGAACCATAGAAGGGAATAAAGGGAGTGGGGAGGAAATAAACATGGAGCTACTGTATCTCAGCAGTTGTCAACTGAACAACATCCACACTTTGGTTCTGTGCACAAATAATTTATTTGCATTTATAAAAACTGGCTTGGCTTGGAAAGCTTCCTGTTAATAATGAATAGTACTTTTGACTATGAGACCAGAGGAGGAAGTTAGAGGAAGCAACACCTAGTATCTGGGCCTGCTGTCATGGCCCCTAAGCACCAGGAGTGTGGTCACCACTGTTTAAGGTCCTACACATCACTGGGAAGGGCAGGAGACATAGCTTAAATGTGTCTTAGACAGCCGGGCACGGTGGCTCATGCCGGTAAGCTTCAACCTATGAAGCGGCCGGGGCTAGGGATCGCTATTTGAGTCCCGCCTGGGGCCCGTAGCGAGACCTAGTTCCAAAAAAATAGCTGGGCATGGTGGTGCGTGCCTGTAATCCCAGCTACCTGGGAAACTGAGGCTGAGGATTGCTTGAGTCTGTGGTACCCCGGGCAACAAGTGCCTGTGGTTCCATGGGCAAAAATAGCGAGACTTAGTCTCAAAAAAATAAAAAATAAATGTGTCTTAGACAGCATGCATTTTTCCTACCTCAACAACATTTGCTGAAATACTTATTCCAGGACTATAGTCCCAGCTCAGCTTAGCCGAGGCAGATGTCAGTTCTTAAATAGACAGGTGGTGACCTGGGATGGTCAGAGGAAGCTCTGCTGAGCTAGTCTCCTAGACAACCTCAGCCAGGGTGAACGTGTGGGAAGGGTGATCCAAACAGAGGGAACAGCATATGCAAACACATGAGAACAAAGAACTAGTCATGTCCAGCAACTGGCAACTAGTTTATGAAGCTTGTATTACAGGAGCCTCCTAAGGGAGATCAGGGAAGTCAGAGAGCTTGGTGGAGACAGGAACTAGAAGCTCTTTCTGCTTGTTGAGTTTGGGTTTGAACCTGAAGGAAGTGAGGAGACACGAATGGGCACAATCCAAGTTGTGGTTCAAAGGTCACTTCAGCATCCTTGCAGGGCACAGGCTTCAAGACCAGTCAGTGAGGTTCAAGGGACAAAGGCAAGTGGGGCAGAGGCAGCGTGACTAGAGGCACATTCTGTCACTGCTTTAGGAGACATGGGTGGAAGGGGGGCATTAAGGATCACCATCTGCTGGCTTGGGGCCTGGGCGGGCACAAGAGGAGGAAGTGGGCAAAGCTAGAATCTACAGTGCCTCCAGCTGGAGAGAGCACTCGAAGCTCAGGTTGGGATGGAGGTCAGCAGGTGGCTCTAGAAGTCAGCAGAGGGGTGGTCTGGCACATGAGGATGTACAGAATGTGGACAAGAAGGCCAGGGATGGGTCCTCTAGGGTTGAGGGGGAACCATAGACACAGGGGGGCAGGTCAAGTTGTGGGAGCAGTCTGGTCTGGGGCTCACTGGATGCGCCCCTCCACACGCAGCAGCAGGTAATCCCTCAGGAGTGGGGGCAGTGGGAGGCAGGCGATGGCATCTCGACAGCGGCAACCCAACTGAGCACGCACGGCCAGCCGGGCGAGGTGCTGCAGCCCCCGGGGCTGGTTCACCATGCTCAGGGCAGAGCTGTAGAAGGCCTCATGCTCCTAGACACAGTGGGACCCAGTCAACATCCCGACTCTGCCCTTCCAACAGGGAGTGATCCAGGGCTGGGGACCCTGGGGTTTTGCAACACACACCCATCTAGGTGTCTGGTGCATTTCCAAGGACTTGGGTTCAGAACCAAGGAGGCCCTGCAAGGGTCACAGCCTCAAGGACCACATGGCAGGGTGGGGTCTCAGCCATGCCTCCCCCCGCAAAGATGCTGGCACAGTACCCACTGCCTCAGAGTTGCTTGATCATTACCTGTCTGTACTGATGCAGGAGAGAGAGAGGCTGGGAAGGTGTGTGGAGTTAGAGGTTGTTCTGAGTTACCAGGACATTGGGGGTTCTGGGACCCAGAAGTTTCATTCTGCCCATCCCCTTCCAGCCCAAGGGCCTTCCTATTTCTCCCTCCAGGAAGCCCACCCTGGAGGGATAGGCCTGGGGCTAATTCTTCCTCTCCATCTCTCCTCAGAGTCCAGAAACAACCATATCCTTGGGGTAGACTTACCTGCCACAGCTCTGGGCACACTGCCTCAGCCCACGTATTGCAGCATGGGACACAAGGGTAAGCATTAAGCAGGACTTCCAGGGCCTGAGGAAAGTTCGCACAGTGTTTCAGCATCTAGGAATGAAAGAGAGTCTCAGGGCACCATGCCTCCTCCAACCAAGGGAAAATACAAGTGTACCCCAATCTCCACAAGTAACCCTCATGCTCCAGTTTGGGAAGCCAAGGTCTGAGTTCTCTCATCCTTCTTCACAGCTCAGTTTATCCCACCTCCAGACTGTTTCCTTAGAGGTTCTTTCTTCCCTTGGACACCCACCCCCAACCCTCATCACTCTTTCCCAAAAAGGGGACTGACTTCTGGACACAGAGACTGGGCTCCTGGGCTCCTGGTTCTATGGCTCCCCCCACAACAAGGCAATTCCAATGGCAGGCTCCCCCACTCACCCCAATAGAACCTCCTTACCCAGGCTGAACACCCTTGACTCCCAGCATACCTCAGGGCGCACAGGCTCGGCCCCATAGTCCAGCAGCACAGCAAAGAGGCCTTCAGGCTCCCAGTTGGGGTCATCCTGGATGGCCTGCAGTATGCAGTCCATGGGTGTGTGACCCGCCCCGTTGCGGACTCCTACACAGGCTCCGTGGCGCAGCAGCAGCTCAGCCAGGTCCTCACGGCCATTAGCACAGGCATTGTGCAGTGGCGTGTGGTGCTTTCTCCCAGCCGCCCTGGCATCAGCCCCAGCCTCCAAGAGCTGGCATGCCACAGCCTGGTGCTTCTGGCAACTGCCTGGACCCTCAGCCCCAGCACATACAGCGTTCAAGGCTGTCTCGCCCTGGATGGTACGCAGGCTCACGTTGGCGCCCCACTCCAGGTAGAGAGCCACATGCTTCTCCAGGCCTTTCGATGCTGCCACATGCAGGGGTGTCACCTCATTCTCCCTCGTCGCCAGGTTTACCATCGCTCCGGCCTCCAGCAACAGTTTAGCACACCTGTGGACAGAGTGTTAAGACCCCAAGCAAATCCTAAGGGACCACCACCTGACCTGGGGCTCCCTTAGCCTCCTATCATTCCCTAATTCTTCCCACCACCTCCCTTCAAGGTCACTCTGGTGTCCACCATCAGAGTCACAGAAACCACACGACAGACAGCAGAGCCTAAGACCTATCAAAGTCACCAGCGACACCCTCAGTTTTCAGATGGACTTCAGCCCAGAAGGATTGCAGTGTAGCCAAGGACACACAGCAAGTCAATGGCTATACAGAATTTAGAAGTCACCACCTCAGACAGTCCTTCCCAGCATCTAACCTGACACCCTAAGCTAATTAGGATTCCAGTACCTGGTCCTGAATCATTTGTGGGTAGTATTCTGACATTTTAGTAAAACACAAAATGTTTTGAAAATCCACTGCTATGGCCCTGTGAGGCACAGAAACTTAAGGAGTCTGAGCCAAAAAGAGAACGAGAAGTTCTACGGTTTTTTCCTGCCTCTAAACTTGAAGCATACCCTTCCGGACTAGCCATACCCCCTCCACATGGAAGGCCCCGGGACCTGCTTACTCCACTTTCCCCTAGGGAAAACAAACACAATCAAACAGCAAAAATCAGATTTTAGAGAACACATGTCTCATAGTCTTCTAGTTCTGGAAAAATTATAAGCCAAACATTTGAGGCAAATATGTGTCATTAGCCATGGTGAGGAAAACCAAACACACGGCAAGCTAAATGAATGATGAAATTCACAGTAATTTGCAACGAAACCTCCGGAACAGCGGTCCCTCGAAACGTAGGAGCAGATCCACCAACCCCATGGAAACCCTGACGACCCAGTGTCTTTCCCTGGATGGTCTGAATTCTCGTACTCTCCAGTGCCCACGTCCATCAGCCTCAGTAGCCAAGAGCTGAGCAGCGACCAGTCACCCACAAACTTCTGAATTTATTTCCTTAGTAAATTCCAATCAAGGGCTAATTTTTGTTTCCAAACACTAAAATGGGACATTTTAACGTTGAAAATCACAGTGAAAAGCTCACTTAGTAGTGTTTCAGTCAGTGGAACCCTTTTCACACCACTAAATAGGATCAAGTCTGTTGGAAAATATACCACATGCCACAAGAACTCCAGAAAGGAAGGACTACAAAATTTAGATCATATCCGGGTCCATCACTCATCTAGCTCTAACTGGACAGAGGACCCCAGCATGTGGCTTTGGAAGATCTTCCAGACCTTGATTTCTTTTTGAGACTAGGTCTTACTACTTTTTCCTGTTTTTTTTTTTTTTTTTTTGAGACTAAGTCTCGCTATTTTTGCCCATGGAACCGCAGGCTCTCGTTGCCCAGGGTACCACAGACTCAAGCCATCCCCAGCCTCAGCTTCCCAGGTAGCTGGGATTACAGGCGCGCGCCACCACGCCCAGCTAATTTTTTGGAACTAGGTCTTGCTATGGGCTCCAGGCAGGACTTGAATGGCGATCCCTAGCCCCGGCCGCTTCATAGGTTAAAACTTACAGGCACGAGCCACTGTGCCCAGCGTACTTTTCCCTGTGAAACTGCAGGCTCATGTTGCCCACGGACTCAAGCAATCCCCAGCCTCAGCTTCCGAGGTAGCTGAGATTACAGGTGTGCGCCACTATGCCCAGCTAGTTTTTTGGAACCAGGCCTCGCTATGTTGCCCTGAGTGGGACTCGAACCGTGATCCCTGGTTCTGGCCACGGCTTCCTAGGCTGCCGCTTACAGGCACACACCACCATGCCTGGCCATAGACCTTGATTTCTTCCCCCACCAGCCCTGTCTAAGGACCTGATTTGTGAAAATACAAATACCATTATGTAGGGAGCCTAAGAAACTGATCTTAAGGAGATGAGAAGAAGGCTGGGGGTGGGGGCTGGGGCTGGAGATTTCACTCTAAGGTTGAGAAACACCATCTAGATCTTTCTTGTGCTTACCTCACAACAGCAAGGTATTCAGCTGCAGGGGACTCCCAGGGGTAGGAAACTGCAGGTGGAACAAGGTTTTCCCAAAAAGCAATAGGGCTTCTGCCTTCTGAGTTTAACTGATAGGACCTTGAAGAAGCTACTAACAGCTTCTGAGCTTGTTTCCCTTAGGTGGAATGGGGCCTCCTCCCAGCATGTTGTGCATGTGAGGTGCTTCTCGCCTTCTCTGGCCATGTGACCTCACACCTGAGTGTGTGCATGCATGTATATAAACACACACACACACACACACACACACATACACCCCACACCCCACACCATCTCAACCTGGGCACCTACTGCAAGGACTCAGGGGCTGTGCAAAGATGCAAGGGGGTTGTGCCCTCCTCTGACAGCACATTGGCCCTGGCACCGAAGGTCAGCAGCAGTCGCACACAGTCAGATTGGGCCGCAGCACAGGCCTCGTGCAAGGCAGCCTGGCCCCCAACCCGGGCATCCAGTTCAGCCCCCTGCAGGATCAGGTGACGGGCACAGTCAGTGTAGCCTCGGGCTGCAGCAATGGTGAGGGGCACCGTCTGCTTGGTCTTGGGGGTCAGTACCCAGAATCCTGGGGGAAAACAGTGTTGGGAAAGGGTGTGAGACTAAAGGCCAGGCCGGCTGTGGTGTATAGCTGACACTGACCTTCCCTCTGTACCCTTGGCTGAGCACAAATACCACATGTGCCAGGCTGTACCTGTGGAGGGGACTGTAAATTGGAACAAGGTTTTAGAAAAACAGTTGTCAGTCTGTAACAAAACATGCTACGTGTGTCACAGAAACAAAAACTAATCCCTCTTTAGAACCACAAGGGCTAACTAAGGAAGGTGATTCACCTTAAGGAAACGTCTGGGTCTTTGAACTTGGTTCTTTTGTTCATGTGGGCACTCTGATATTGGTGTTGGAAGGTGAGTGATAAGCAGAAAGGTCTGTAACTGAACTTGGGAGTCACAAAAGAACAGAACTCAAAGAGCTTGGAGTTCTGGGGCACTCCTGGAATTAGGAAAGATGACGTGGAAGTGGGGTGAAGGTGGAGGTTGAGATAAGACAGGTGGTTGGGGAAAGGAAGAATGAGAGGGGTAGATTGTGGTATTGGGATTGGCTTGGAATTGTAGCAGAGGCCAAGGACTTGTTCAAAGGATTTAGATACCTAATATCCAATTGTAAATTGTTTGTATGGCGGTAAATCCCTGGATTTTTTAAATTTTGGGTTAAGCATTGTTTTAGGATTAAGGCCTTGCTCCATTTAGAGATGATGGACAAGCTGAAGGATGTCCTGGGTAGGTTCACATCTCTGGCAGTTGAAGTCCAGTAGGAATTTTAAGCCTTTGGAGAGCATAAGTTCCCCAGGAATTTGGAACCCCAAGTTCATGGGCGGGGCTTGAGGCCATCTCCTGTCAATCTCAAGGGCAGGTAGGTCTTAGCTGAAGTATTTGGTTTACACAGTCACACCCTCTGGCTAGAAGAGATTTTTGGGGAAATTGGCAAGTATACAAAGATGTTTACAATATTGCTATTTTATAAGAAAAAATTTAAAGGAATCCAGTCTATTTGGGGAATAGTTATAATAAATCAGGGCAACCCATATAGAATTTATGTATTTATTGAAAATATTGGGGGAGGGGTTAGAGCTGTAATATGTAAAAACTCAAAAGCTTCATTTGCCAAACATGTATATGACTGTGCCCCCTACCGGAAGTGGTTGTAATAGGTTTGAATCGGGCCCTAGAATTTATGCTTTCGACATGATTTTAAGAATGCAAACTCTGAACAAACGTTTCAGAGAATTCTGTCTGTTATTATTCCTCTGACGGAGTCAAATTTGGATAGAATTGCAGAAAATTTTCAGATAAATTTTCCACTTATGGGATACAGAACAAGTTACCGCTTCTCCCGCAGAGTTCCTAGTTCCTCTGTGCAGGCAAGTACTGAGAAAGATGGGCAAGGCCTAGTTAAACGGAGTGGAAATCTTTTACATTTTAAGTTCAAGTCAACTTCCTTTTATTTTTTTTGAGACTAGGTCTCACTATCTTTGCCTATGCATCTGCAGGCTCACATTGCCCACAGACTCAAGCAATTCCCAGCTTCAGCTTCCCAGGTAGCTGGGATTACAGGTATGCACCACCATGCCCAGTTATTTTTTGGGGACTAAGTCTCACTATGTTGCCCCGGACAGGTCTCGAACTGCGATCCCCAGTCCCTGCCATGACTCCATAAGCTGTCACTTACAGGCATGCACCTCCATGCCCGGCTTCAAGTCAACTTCTGATGCAGGCATCTGCTTGCTGATGGAGCTTGGGGTGATGTGTCCTCTCTAGCTGAGTTGAAAGCTCATGTTGAGAAAGATGATGGTGTCACTGTGGGGCATTTGGACAATCGTGGAGGTACATGATTGTGCCTGACAGATAGTAAGCACTCATTTTTAGTTCTTACTTCCCCTCGGAAATGTAATATCAACATTCTTCTGTCCAAGACGGACAAAAGACAAAAGCCCCTGACTTAATGATTCTCAAGTGTTCAGTGTGATTTATTTAAAATATTATGTGAACTTCTCTGTGGACTACACAGAAAGATGTTACATGGGAAAACAAATCAAGGTATAAAAGAGCATATGGAATATAATTTCATTCACTAAAACAAAAAAAAAATCCAGGCCAGGCATGGTGGCTCGTGCCTGTAAGCTTCAGCTTAGGAAGTGGCCAGGACTAGGGATTGTGGTTCGATCCCTGGGGCCTGTAGTGAGACCTAGTTCCAAAAAAATAGCTGGGCGTGGTGGCGCACACCTATAATCCCAGCTACCTGGGAAGCTGAGGCTGGGGATTGCTTGAGTCTGTGGTACCCCGGGCAACGAGAGCCTGCGGTTCCAGGGGCAAAAATAACGAGACCGAGTCTCAAAAAAAAAAAAAAAAAA
>PVHY01020234.1:0-25900 GCA_004024945.1 Uropsilus gracilis | reverse complement strand
CCCCCAATTGTGTACTTTAGTTTGGTTGTTAGTTTGTTTGAACTTTTCCTCTTGGCCTTTTGCTTATTTTCCCTATATCCCATATATTAGTGAAACCATCTGGTTTCTGTCTTTTTTCTTTCTGACTTGTTTCTGCTAATATGATTTCTTCTAGGTCCATCCATGTTATCATAAATTCACCATTTTTAACCAATGAGTAATATCCCATTTTGTAGATATACCACAGCTTTTTCATCCATTTGTCTGTTTTGGGACACTTGGGTTGTTTCCATGTCCTCGCAGTTACAAATAGTGCTGCAGGGAACGTCTGAGCACAGGTGTCCCTTTGTACCCACACTGAGGTCTCTTTGGGTAGATTCCCAAAGAGCAATTGCTGGGTCAAATGGTAGTTCCATGTTCATTAGCTTGAGGGTCCTCCACACAGCTTTCCACGGTGGCTGGGCCGGTTTGCACTCCCACCAGCCAGTGTAGTTCCTTTCTCGCCACATCCCCGCCAGCACCTGTTCAGGAGCTCCTTCTTCTCTTAATTTAAGGCTTCCAAAATACACATGGGTGACGGTAAAGGGGGCTTGTACAGGATCTGAGACTTGCCTTTTCCTCCGCCAGCTGCCCCACAGGGAAGCACGAGGAAGTGACGTCACACAAGGTGGGCGCAAGGAGGCTCTCAGGGGCCCTCCCTGCCCTTCGCCAGCCTCCCTGGCCAGCGTGGGCCTCAGGTCTCCGCTGTCTGATCAGCTCAAGGATCTAGCCCCCTCTCTCTCCTCCCCCCCATCAGAAAATGGAGCTGAGAAGCCAATTACTGACTTTCTTTAAAATGTCACGTCTGTGGGTGACCCGTGCCTCGCGAAGGCAGCGCTGTCGCCATCCAGCATTCAGGGCAGCGGCCTTGAGGGGGATTAAACTGCTATTGATCTTTCATTTTTAAGGACACTTTAGATGCGCAGCTTGGAATCATAAATTCACCACGTTACGGAAACCAAATAAAAGATTAGTGTGATTCAGGGAAAACCACCGCCAATGAATTTAATCTAGACTAAAAGCTGCAAAATGGTTCCTAAGACTTATCATAATTACAATGACATTACGGCGTCTTTTTGGGTTGTTTCTGTTTCTTTATAAATGGGATTTAAGTAACATACCCTGCGAGGATGATCAATCTAACTGCAGGGCTACCAGGTGCAAGAATTCTATTTGTGTGGCATGAACAGGGCGGCTAATCCCTCACTCCCTTTCTGTTTGGCAGCTAAACATTTCCTGGTGTGCCCTGTAATAACACGCAGCTGTCCTGTCAGCCCCACTGAAAAATGAGATAATAAGGCAGGCAAATGATGTCCTTTATGTCCCAAATCTACCACTTCCTGCAGTTTTCTTCTCTAACGCTTTAAGTAACAAGGATCTCTGCAATGTTCACACTGTTTCTTGTTCTTAAAAAGTTGGTCCAAATTCTTGGTGACTGTCATGTCCCTTGGGGACGCATGCTGGAAAGAGGCAGCCTGCTTCATTGCCCCAGGACAGAAGGCTTCCAAAAAGCCTCTGAATGGGGATTGTGAATGGAAATCCCCCCTCAAAAGGCACAGAGGTGATGGGGCTGTGGCGAGTGGCTCAGGGCATGAGGTTGGCTCCCCGAGAAGACAAGGGCTGTAGACATTTCTGCTGTGCTGCTAGGATATCAGCCCTTGTGGAAGCTGCGGCTGGAGCATTTATATACCCTGGTACTCTTCAGAGAAGGCTGTCTAGTGGTTCTGACTGGGAAACTTGCAATGGGAGTGGGGGGGTGGGGGGGTGGGGGGTGAGATGCAGTCACCCCAGGAACCCAGGCTTTGAGGACCCTGGAGGTCCTCTTGTCTGTCTCTCCGTCTCTCCCACATCTTTCCAAAAAGGCAGTCAAGCTGGAAGCCAGAGGGCAGAGTGGAAACTTGAACCAGCCCCCCAGAGCCCCCCCCAAGTGCTGGTGTCTTTTCCTAAGACAAATACACCTTTCTTGGTTTTCCTTACAACCCACAGGACTGACTGATAATGCATTAAATTGTCCTGATTCGTTGATTGATTTTTGATGATATATATTTTCTTACATTGTTGTACACCCCGTAGTTCTCCCACCACCATATCACCGGTGAACTGTTACCATGATCCCTTGTACTCATCCCTCCCCTGATTTCTCCCTCCCACCTTCCCCTCCCTTGCTGTCTGCTTCAGTTCCGTTACCAGCTTGCTAGTTTGAACTTTTCGTTGTCCTTTTGTTTGGTTTCTCTGTACCCCTGCATCTAAGTGAGGCCATCCAGTATTTGTGGAGAGCTGAACACAGGGTACAAAGAGAGGACAGATGAGAGAGATGGACACAGCCATAGAGGTTGGGCCTGAATGAAAGTATGCATCATCCAGCAACTTTTAATGACTCAACACGTCCTTATAAAGGCTTCTGATAGAGGAAAAAAGTGGCTCAGGCGGGTACAATTTAGGATGCATTTATTTTATTTATTTATTTAATTTTTTGAGACTAGGTCTCGCTATTTTTGCCTGTGGAACCGCAGGCTCACGTTGACCGGGGTACCACGGACTCAAGCAATCCCCAACCTCAGCTTCCCAGGTAGCTGGGATTACAGCTACACACTACCACGCCCAGCTAATTTTTCAGAACTAGATCTTGCTACGTTGCCCTGAGCAGTACTCGAACTGTGATCCCTGGTTCCAGCCATGGCTTCCTAGACTACTGCTTACAGGCACGTGCCCCCATGCCCAGCCTTACGATGCATTTTAAAGGAAGGCAAATGTTGGGGGGTAATAAAATTGATTAACACATTCATTTTTGAGAGGTAGTTGGGGGCGGGGGGATAGCACACAGGTGGTCACTATCTCTGTTAAGAGGGGTTTCCATAGGTGAACATTTTTGGAGGAGCAGCGGCATCATCACATCTTCAGTGGATCTTAAGGCTGGATTTTGTCTCCAGTTTGCCGGAGGCAATGAAGGCAGGATGGAGTTGGCTCCATCTCAACCGCACGAGTTGTCTAGTCTGTGAACAGCATTCCACAGGCATTTATCTTTTTCTTTCTGAGTTTGGCTAGTTTAAGAATTGTCCTGATTTAAATCCCCATCAGGGCTGGGTGTGGTGGCATGCGCCTTTAATGCCAGCCTAGGAAGGGAGGCTGAGACTAGGAATCACTTGAGTTCATGGGTTTGAGCTGCACCTGGGGCAACATAGCAAGACCTAGTCTCAAACACTAGCTGGGCATGGTGGCACATGCTTGTAAGCCCAGCTACCTGTCAGGCTGATGTTGGGGATCGCTTGAATCTGTGGTACCCTGGGCAACTGTCTGCAGCTCCCCGGGTAACATAGCAAGACCTAGCCTCAAAACAAAAAAAAATTTAGCTCCCCATTATGGTGTGGAAGCAGCTCAGTGTTCAGAGAACTTGTCTTTCAGAAGGTGGGTCTGCAGGATTCACTCAGGGCTCCTTTATCCCCTCATCTGGGACTCGCTTCCTGTGCAGGGTTAGGGAGACAAATAGGTCAATTGGTCTTGCTCCCATGGGGTGTGTCAGGGCGGAGCAGTAACAACCAGAGAAGCACATTCCAAACATGTTGGACACGGGCTTGTGTGAGTGGGCTGGGAGGCTGCCTGGGAACTACACAGCCCGAAAGGACCAGGCTTGCTTATTCCAGTGACACTGACTGTTCCCCGGAGGAGGCAGGAACTCGCTTTCCTGACAAGGGCACACTCTTCTTTCCTGCCATTGGCTAGAATGAACCCTCAAGCAGCTGCCAGGCAAGCGTGCCCTGGAGGGATCCCCTGTTGGCCAGAAGACCAAGGAGGCTGGTGCTGCCACCTGGGCTCTTGGGTGAAGCACGGTGGCTGTGGATAGAGGCTTTGTCAGGCGCAGCCCCAGGCAGGGTTCAAGCTGTGGGAAGGGGAGGGAGGGTTGTCGTGATGAGGCGCCCTCTGGGGAAAAGAAGAATTCAATCAATGGCCGAAGGAGTCCACTTTCCAGATGGTGCATTTGGCTGCCCCTGTGGGTCTCTGAGAGGCGATGATCCGGGTAAGCTTCACACCTGTAGGTTAGTGCTGCTGATCCACCTTGCCCGGGGAATTAAAGTTCCCCTCCAGCTGGGCATAGCTGCATGCACTTGTAGTCCAAGCGCTGGGAGGCAGGAGGCCTGGAATTGCTTGAGTTCGCGGGTTCGAGACTACCCCGGGCAACGTAGCGAGACCTGGTCTCGAAAAAGCAGCCGGATGTAGTGGCGGGCACCTGTAATCTGAGCTACCTGGGAGGCTGAGTCTGGGGATAGCTTGAGTCTGCGGGATCAGGACTACCCCGGGCAACATAGCGAGACCTAGTCTCAATAAATAAACAAACAAATAAATAGATAAATGCATACATACATACATACATACATACATGAATAATAAAAAATAAATAAAGTGCCCCTCCATCTACTCAAAAGTTGCTCTCCCGTCACCTCTCCTCTCCACCCTCCCTTCCATTCCTAGTCTTAGGAAAGAATTCTATCTCTAATATTTATCCAACAATTATATGCCAAAGCACAGCTTCAACTGCTTTACAAGTGTGACCTCACTGAATCCTTTAGCAAGACAAGCTGGCAAGTCTGTTACCTTGTTTCACAGATGCAGGAACTCTGGCTCAGGTTAGAGGACCCGACCCAGGCCGTTCAAAGGCAAATCACTGGTCAGTGAGGGAATTGCAGTTCAGAGCCAAGGAATCTGGCCGGGCACGGTGGCTCCTGCTTGTAAGCTTCAGCCTATGAAGCGTCAGGGCTAGGGATCGCAGTTTGAGTCCTGCCTGGGACCCGTAGAGAGACCTAGTTCCAAATAAAAAAAAAAAAAAAAAAAAAAAGCTGGGCGTGGTGGTGTGTGCCTGTCATCCCAGCTACCTGGGAAGCTGAGACTGGGGATTGCTTGAGTCCGTGGTACCCCGGGCAATGAGAGCCTGAGGTTCCACGGGCAAAAATAGTAAGACCTAGTCTCAAAACAAACAAAAAAACAGAGCCAAGGAATCTGACTCCCAAGTTTTGTCCTGTAACGCCGCTAGGAGCAAGGGACTCAGTCAAGTGTTGTTTAATAGCATGCCAGTCAATGACAGGCTAGATGGACGTGGGCCACCCCACAACATGCATGGTGAGCTGTGTCTTCTAGATAAGGGTAAGTACACCTCGTGACATCCCACAAGATGATGGGTTTCTCAGATCATGCCCCCACGTCAATGACATCACAGGCCACCACCCCCGGGGAGCTATTTCAGTGAGCATCTCAATTAAGTCAATGAAACAAGAAGATACTGATAACGAGCATGGACTGGCTGCCCAACGCAGAGCTAAGACTACAAACCATCAAGCACAGTCTGCCATGTCCCAGGAACACAGTCCCTCACCCGGCAAATGGACACAGCCACAGAAAAGGAAAAGGCCAATGGACTCGACATAAATCAAACAATGAGAGAGGGGTCTGAGTGAACACGGGGGCGGGGGGGAGAGAAGGCATCCCAACAACCATTTACCTATCTAAGAAATTACAGTGAATAAAACATTAAAGATAAAATAAAATAAAACCAAAGTTTGGAAAAACTTTAAATAAATAAACAAATAAATAAGTAAATAAACAAACAAATACATACATAAATAAAGTCAATGAAACATTCATTCCCTCGGCAGCATCAGCCCCATTTCTAGAGCTCAACAGTGGCTTGTTAGTACCAAATCAGAGGGTGGAGGTAGAGATTTCCATTGATGCTTGTAGCATGCTCTAGAAAACCTCCAAGTCCCTGCTTAATAAAGTCCAGGATGACGACAGAAACAAATAAAGGTGATTTGTTAAGTGGTTAGTAAATAAAATGTAACTTAGGAAGATTTTTCATGCAATATTCATAGACTTAAAAGAAAGTTCTTGCTGGAAAGATGCTTAATGCAGGGAGTGGAAAAAACAAATACTGCCATAGTATGTAAAAGAACTTTATCAAGAATAGCACATGTCTGTACATACCTGTGCACACATGCACACATAAACAAGCACAGCATGCATACCTATGTGCACACACATGTACTCGGAGAGAAAACCCTGGAAGGACATATTACATGTTGTAGCCTTGTTTTTTCTCCATCTGCAGTGTGGGTGGGAGAGCGTTGGTAATGCTTGGATAGAGGTAGAGCTTCCATGTGTAGTTTTGTTTTGTTTAAAATTTTTAAATAACATATGCTTGGAGGGTAGAAAAAGTTTTCTAGAAAATAAAACTCATGGAAAGAAAAAAGTGAAGAAGAGTGCTTTGTAAAAGATGCTGATTTTGGTGGCTGGATAATCTGGTCTCCAGATTCACACTTTTAAAGGTGGTATCCCAGTGGCTATTTTGAATGGAAGGCCATATGGATTTTGCAGACTCCAAAGAAAATTTGGCCTCTTCTTAATGGCCTAGAGGAACTTAGGTGGGGGGAGGGAAACCAATGACCAGAAAGAGCTTTTTGTGTATGGCGGGCATATGTCTCATGCTGTGATTCATCCCATCCCCTACCCCATTCCTGGGCGTAGGCTGACGTGTATTTTACCTTTATGCGTCTGAACCCCTCATCTACGTAGAGTTCCTCTGGATACCAAATTATATTTGTTTTTCTCCGGTTAATCTGCTTTATGTCAACTTAATTATAAGATCAGCTGCAAGAACCTTGATGAATTTTCCCTCTCAAGCAATGTTTAGTTAGAAGACAGACGCTTTGAGGGATCAGGAGCCAGACGGCGCCAGGAGAGAACAGAGGTCACTACCTCACCCCTGGGGCCCTCCCACAGGGAGCCCTACTCTGTTCTTTATAACCCCGCGACACCCACGGGTGCCCTGCGGCCAACGGGATAGCCATGGTCACAGACGCCTTCTCTTGGTTGTGGGGTGTACACGCAGAGAGCTGGCCAGTGGGAGGCTGGTTGGGACAGTCACCGCAGAAGCCAAGGTGAGGGGGGAGGGTCCTGGATGGAGCTTCAGCTGCAGCAACAGAGTTCGAGACACCGGGCCAGGACCGGCACTGTCCCTTCACCACCACCGCTGGCTCCTTCCTGGGCCAGCGCTGACCAGGCGTGAGCTGCCCTGGAGGCCTCGACTCATCTCAGCAGCTCAGGTGAGCGCCTGACCTCATCCTCAGGTCCACTTTCCCCTCCTGCGTTTCCTTCAGGCTCTTCTGCCAAAATAAAGAAAACCTCAGCCCCCACACACGTGTGCACATACGTGGGCATTTTAACATGTGATGAAAGTATTTGCAAGAACATTTGAAGGAGACGTTGTGACTCAGGGGCCACTCAGCAAGACACAAAGACGCCGATGGAAGCTCCAAGCTGCAGGTTTATTCCTGGGGCACCAGCGTCCCCAAGCCAGATGGGCAAGAGAGACCCCGAGCAGCCTCTGTGACCACCTTTTATAGGGCGACACCACCCCCACCCCCCCATTGTGAAGCCAGCAAGCAAATGCAGGACACGTTCCCATAACTAAGGACACGTTCCCGTGTTCCCATCATGGTGGGACACGTTCCCGTAACTGTGGGTTTCCAGTAATGCTGACACCATCATCCATCAGGAGGACAACGCTGTTGGCAGGAACAGCCAGGAATAAGGGGAGGCAGACACAGGATGTGGGACCAGCCAGCCGTGGCGGGTCCTTTCCACCGAGGGCCGGGAGAGGAAGCTGGTCTCAAATGGAGGCTTTAAACAAAATGGAGTCGCTTTGGTCAGTCTGTTCCCAACAGGAGAAAGTATACAGAGCAGGAAATAAAACAGGAAATCTGCGCAGTGACACATTCCCCGGGGCCAGACCTCTTGGCTTTGGCGGCACCAGGGCGGCTGCTCGGTTGATGGGCAGGGGCGTCCTTTCTGTGCTGACCCTCCCACACCCCTGAGGAGCCGCAGCTGTTCTCCCGCCTGAGTAACAAGCCAGTGGGGACTTCCCAGGCAGGCTGCCTAGAGGATGCCTTGAACCAGCAGCCCGTCCCCAACACGCCACGTGGCACGGCTGGGCCCGGCTGAGCAGGGGAACGGCCTGCTGGGATGGCCAGTGGAGCCCAGGGCGTCCTGAGGGCATCTTGAGGGCGCCTGCCGGCAGAGACAGTTCCCCTCCTCCCCCCCCCCCCCCCCCAGCGTGGGCAGCCGGACCGAGCGGTCAGCTGACGAGAAGACCAAAGCGCCCGTCCCTTGCAGGTCCTTTCAACATGTAGCCAGTTTGCGGTTTCTAGTGTCTGCTGAGGAATTGGAAGGTCTGGGGTTCAGAGTCTCAGCGTCTCCAGGGAAAAGGACTCTTCTTACCAAAACATTTCCAGCAGCTCATCTCCAAGAAGGCCTTTGGGAGGCCCAAACTCTCGACCTCTGTGTAAGAAAGCGTGGCGGCTAAGGACCCAGCTGGAAGGTCCTTGACCCCCATCCCCGCTGCAGATCCCTCCGGGGACTTGGCCTTGCAAAGCTTCTGCTGGAGGCTGCTAAGGCAGCTGGCTGAGGCCCTGTGGAAGCCAGTCCCTTCCGGGAGGGGCCCTCGGCTCAGGTAGGCTTCTCCGAGGGGGTCTTTTGGCTCTTCCATGTGAGAAAATGTGGAGTTCAGATTATGTGGCACTTAAGATCCTGGAGAGCATTAAATGACAGCGGAAAGCCTTCTCTTTGTCTCACGAGTTTAAATGGAAAGAAAAATCATGGCTACATAACTGAGAGGGAAATGAGGAAGAAAGAGACCCCCTGGCACCTTGAAAGGCCTTTTTTTCCCCAGGAAAGCAAAATGTGCAGCTAACATTTGAGGCTCCCAAATCCTCACAGTATACTGAAGCAATTTGGGGGTGTCAGCTACCTGGTGTCATTGCTTCAAAATAAACGCAGTGTACCTGTCTGAGGCTGTGGAGATGGAGGATTAAGAGCCTTTCAGGCATCCACATTCGCCGTGGTCTCCTGCTGTTGCTGGAGTTTATTCTCGCCAGAGTGTTTCCAGCATCCAAGTCCAGGCAGGATAATTCCGCAGGATCAGATGCAGCTTAGACTATGTGCCAAAGAACGATTTCCCTCTGTTGGTGACTAAACCTACCTGCTTACAATCTGACAGGCAGGGGATCAGCCTCCTTCTGTGAACCTCTTCCCACTCATCTCTGTCCTGAACGGTGCTTTCTGCTTAGGGGTTCACGAAGAAACGTCATGAGTGCGCTTTAGTGAAATGACTCATCATTTAGAAGCCCCACTGGAGTTGTTTTTTTAACCACATAATAATCATTTGTCTTTATTTTATTTTATTTCTTATTTATATATATATATCTTTAATAATTTATTTATAGCCGGGCACGGTGGCTCGTGCCTGTAAGCTTCAGCCTATGAAGCGGCCGGGGCTAGGGATCGCGGTTCGAGTCCCGCCTGAGGCCCCTAGCAAGACCTAGTCCCAAATAAATAGCTGGGCGTGGTGGTGCGTGCCTGTAATCCCAGCTACGTGGGAAGATGAAGCTGGGGATTGCTTGAGTCTGTGGTACCCTGGGCAACATGAGCCTGCGGTTCCACAGGCAAAAATAGTGAGACCTAGTCTCAAAAAAAAATTTATATATATATATATATATATATTTCACATCTTTGTTATCCCTGGGGTTCATCTACCATCTCTCCTACCTGACCACTCCCCCTTATCACCATACCCCCCGCCCCCACCTGTGCACTTTAGTTTGGTTGATAGCTTGTTTTGACTTTTCCTCCTGGCCTTTCGTTTGCTTTCCTACATCCCATATATTACTGAAACTATTTGGTTTCTGTGGCTCGTTTCTGCTAATGTGATTTCTTCTAGGTCCATCCATGTTATCTCAAATTCTCAATTTTGTCATTTTTAATTGATGAGTAATATTCCATTGTGTGTATGTACCACATCTTTTCCCTCTATTCATCTATTTTGGGACATTTGGGTTGTTTCCATGTCCTTGCAATTATAAACAGTGCTGCAGTAAACACCCGAGTACAGGTGTCCCTTTGTATAAGCACTGAGGTCTCCTATGGGTAGATTCCACTGGTGATTTTTATAGTCACATCGGGAGTCTGGTTGGGGTGTGAGGGAAGTTCCCCAAATCCATAAGATAGCAGCCATGTCTGTTGAAAAGGTTATAAGGATCTCAAAAACTGTTTCCAAGTAGTTTCATTGAGCTTTGCAATAATTGCACAGGAGATTCTGCAAGCAGTTCCTCATCACTGTGTGAGCATGAGTACCAGGATGGAGCTGGTCCAGCTACGGCCCATCTCATACTTATAGTATGTCCTGTAAAATCACCATGACCCCTGACATTGAAATGCTGAATCACTACTCCTGGGTCACAGTGTACTTGCTGATAATCACTGGTTGCTGGGTTTTCATTGATGAATTAACCCTTGACCTTGTTATCATTTAAAGTATGTTATCATTTAAAGATACTTCATGTGACATATGTTATTGGTATGTCCATACTGAACTCATGATCGGCTACACTATCACTGTCTGAACTAAGTGTGTCTAACTCACGTCTTCTTCATAAGGCACATGGTAGCCTTCTGCATGTAAGAGCACTAGACAGCTCTTCAGGACGGTGTAGAAGGGGGTGGGGGTATGACACAGTGACATCACCGTCACCTCTGCCCAGGCCCACAAATGACCACAAGGTCCCTGACGGGAACTGATTTGGGGTCACAGTGAATTTGAGTAAATAGGCAAGTTCACAAATATAGATCCACGAATAATCAAGATGAACTGCTTGCCCTTCAAGAGAACAGCCCCCATTCCGCAGTATTGCCCTGATGTTCTGAATTCATCATTGTTAGTTCACCTGTGCGAAAGGAAACAAATGATGCTATTTTAGTCACTGGTCCATCAGATTTCTTGTTGAAAGGACCTAGGCATGGGTTTAGAAAGGCTATCAGTAAGAGCCGGGCATGGTGGCACATGCCTGTAGGTGGCAGCCTAGGAAACCACGGCTGGGGCCAGGGATCTCGGTTTGAGTCCCACCGGGGTAGCGAGACCTAGTTCCAAAAAAATAGCTGGGTGTGGTGGTGCGCGCCTGTAATCCCAGCTACCTGGGAAGCTGAGGTTGGGGATTGGTTGAGTCCGTGGTATCCGGGGCAATGTGAGCCTGCAGTTCCATGGGCAAAAATAGTGAGACCTAGTCTCAAAAAAAAAAAAGAAAAAAGAAAGCTACCAGTAGAGAGTTGATCTGGGCTTGGTGAATGGGGCGTTAAGTACACGAAGATGCCAAACTATTTGTTGTGACTTGTGGGCTACTTGAGGAGACACAAGGACTCTGACTGAAGTTCAAAGCTGTGGGTTTATTACTGATGCACTAGGGTTCCCAAGCCAGAG
Source organism: Uropsilus gracilis (assembly GCA_004024945.1). Lineage (NCBI taxonomy): Eukaryota > Metazoa > Chordata > Mammalia > Eulipotyphla > Talpidae > Uropsilus > Uropsilus gracilis. Next base: position 14,586 of record PVHY01020234.1, on the reverse strand, counting down.
AGGCAAGAGAGACCCCAAGAAGTCTCTGTGACAACTTTTTATAGGGCAAAACTACCACCGCCCCCCACTGTGAAGCCAGCCAGCAGGTGTAGGACACATTCCCATAACTACAGGTTTCCAATAATGCTGACATCCATCATCTATCAGGTGGACAAGATGATTGTCAGGAACAACCAGGAATAAGGGAAGGCAGAACCAGGATGTCAGACCAGCCAGCCGTGGCGGGTCCTTTCCACAGGGGGCAGGGAGAGGACACTAGTTTCAAAATGGAGGTTTTAAACAAAATGGAGTCACTTTGGTTCATCTGCTCCCAACGCTATTAAGGCACACCTATTGTTGGGGTGACTTTATGCTCCCTGAAAGATGAGGGGTCCCTGGAAGGCATGTTCTATGGCCACTGCAGCCTCAGTCCAGCGCCCCCAACCTCCCCAGGCTCTCCCCCAACCCTGACTTTGCCAGATTTCCATCACTCACATTTTCTCCTTGGTCCTCACAGGCTGCTGATTCTCTGACTTGTGAAAATGCTTCCTGCTTAGCCTGGACGTGGAAACATCTGTTCCAAGACGAGGTTCACTCTGCTCCATGACCCCCAGGTCCTCTCTTACTCATGTCAGTGCAATGAGGCCATTTTCTGTATTGTGCCAGATGCTGAATGACATGATCTGAATGGCCAGAGGACACCCTTCTCTCCCTCACCTGGACCCTGAATTCTTTGTCCTCTTGCTGAGGCCTCACTGCCCGTCCTTGTCCCTGTTTGCTCCCTGACATGGAGGGTTTCTCAGCCGTCCACTCTGTGGCCCCAGGCTAGACTTCCTGGCTTCCATCCCTGACCTATGACTGACCTTTGCCCCTAGAATTCTCTGTGGTCCTGTCCTAATTTTCCAGTTTCCTGACCTTTCGCTTGGCTTGATTTCTAGCAGCCACAGGCTTTGTAAGCCTTAGCCCACCTGCCCTGCAGATCCCCAAAGAAGCTAACTCCCCAGGGATGTGGCGCTCTTGATATTGAGCCCAAAAGGGGCAGAAGCCTCTTAACCAACAGGCCACAGGTCAGCATCACCTGCACGGTTGCCAGACAAAAGCAGTTCAACATCAGGGTTTTATTAACAAGGGAAATTAACCAGAAACATGAAGTCCTTAATGTCACACGTGGCAGTCATCTGATCCCAGTCACCATTTTCAGTCCTAAAGGTCCCAGAGACACTTGTCCAAGGTGGTGCCCCTTTGCCCCTCCACACCTGAGGCAGGCACCCTGCAAAGTCCAGTCTTTCTCCGGCATCTTCTTTTTGCTTCTTCTCCAGTGTTCCGAGCTGCTCAGCTTCTCCAAGGCGCTTCAAACTTCTTCCACAAAATGCTGATCCCAAATCAGCTTTCAAATAGGCACCTTGCTGCAGCTCCACGCGTTTCCTCACCAGGCCCGTCTTTGGAGGCATCTGGCGAGATCCACCAACCTGCCGTCAGCAGCTCGTGGTCACCCCCAGCCTGCCATTTTAGTATCCAGCTTCACACCAGCTAAGTCTCTGCCGGCCATTCTCCCACTATGGCTCCTCGCTACCACCAGCTCACTCTTCCAGGGGGCTTCGTGGGCCTGTTTTCCCAATCCGCTATTCTCGTCTCTCCCCCTCCTTCCTTTCCTTGCTCCTTCCTTTCCCCCCCCCCCTCTTCCTGCTTCTCATTTTTCTCTCATGGGTCTTTCTCTCAGACTCGGCCCACCAGGGTGTTTTGGTGCCCGTAAGATTTTTAACTGCGTCACTCCCCTGTATTACTCTGGGCTCTAGTCCGTCTCTGGGTGAGAGGTGGGGGTGTCTGCAACCCAGGCCCACAACAGAGCTTTCTGACAAATGGGGTAAACTGAGGAAGAGCCAAGATGGAGGAAATGAACTTGCAGTTTCAGGCCAGTAAGCCCTTCCTGGGAGCTGCTGCTCGGATAGTCTGCATGATGGGTGTTTAATAGTCTTGTGGGTCCTTGATAATCACGGAATGTCAGCACCAGATGTGACACTGTTGTCCCTCATGTCACACACACAGACATGCAGCCCTGGAAGTATCCAGGAGCTTGCCCTGAGTCACACAGCTGTGAAGTAACAGTGCAGTGTGAGAGCGCAGCTGGCCTGGACCAGACCCAGTGGCTGCTCGGATACACAGCAGATCCTGGAGTAACGTCCTTCCATGCAATGCCATCTTGGGACATTGACTGAAAATAGAATCCAGGTGGAAGTTGAGCACGAGGATGTTATCCGAGGACCTGGGTTCATTATTTGTCACTTTGCTTAAAATTTCAGTTTTCAAGAACCTCTGGATGCCATTAAAGGGCCTCGGTCTACTTTGTGGCTGCTCCTGGTTAATCGAACAGGACAGAAAGATTAGACGCATGTGGTGATCTGGGTTCAAGGGCTGAGAGTGGAAACCACCTTAGGTGACTTAACAAGGGGATTTAACCAGGGGATTTAATCAGGGAACAGTGTGTCCCTTGCCAGAGGCCTGGACCCACAGGCCGTAGACTGGGAGTGGGCTCCTGGGAAGGCCCTGAAGAATGGACAGAACGTAGAGGGAACTGATGTGTCTGCTCAATCTGGGGATCCAAGAAGTTGCTGGTTGTTGAGTCCGGAACCTTGATTGTTCATGGTTATCTGAGGTCACCAGAGCCTCAGGTACCGACCAACAGGTAGTTTGCACAATGCAGTCTTGTATGCGCCCTCTCCCTCTCCAACTTCCTTTGAAAGCCAGATCTCTTGCCAATGCCGCTGTTTGATGGATGTTAATCATATCCCCTCATATCCCATCTCCTTTGCAAGGGAGCCTGAGGAAAGTGAGTTGGGGCTTTCCAGGCTATGTAAACAGGAAGAAGATACCAGAAGAAGTGGAAGTGGCCCTTGAGTGACATAATCTGCAGAGCTCCTGTCTTCTGTCTCCTCAGTTTCCTCATCTACAAAATGGGAGTGGTTTAGTCTACCATGGACAGGCTGTACTACCAGAAAATCGCTATTCCTGGCCTCTAACATACTCTAGACATAGTAGTTATTAAAAGCTTGGCCATAAAATTCATGCGGGTTTCACAGTCTGCATATCTTGAAGTATTTCCAGTTTGGTTTTCTATGGAGTCAACAGCTTTTAATTGTCAGCTTGGCCATATCTTTGATCTGCCTTATTACTGACTTTGGAAACTTGTCTGACTGAAAAAAGGTTAAATTAAACTATCAACAAATTGAAGTAAATTTTGGAAGCATCTTATCCCTCCATATTTTACAGGGAGGAAACTGAGGCACAGAGAAGTGAAAGGTCCGAGAACGGAGCTTCAAATGCTTTTTCTTGTACAAATAACCCACGATGCTGAGAAAGGTCAATTTTTTAATTGCACGAATATTTCTGAGAAATGTGGCAAGTTTCAATTTTTAAAGCCATTCTGCTTTGCAAATATACACAGAAGAGAAAAAAATCCTCTCATTATTCTAAAAGGAAAAAAACGAGAGTTGGTACTAAATATTAGCAACCTTCTTAAAATTGGGATGGAGATGAGCGTACCTGCTACCCCATTATAATTTGACATTGTCTAATAACTAATTCACTGAGATAAAAAAGAAGGAATGTCAATAGGAAACAGAACAAATGATCATTATTTGTAAATCTCTATTTACGTGTATCTAATTGCCTACTGAGAAAACAGAAGAATCAGTTGAGAAACTACAGATTAGACATAATACAAACCCAGAAAATGGCCAATTATAAAATAAATATTTAAAAAATTATTTTCTTTTGCACCAGTAAAACAATGAATTAGTAATTATATTAAAATATGATACCCTATTCTCAACATCAACCCAACCCATAAATTATCTGGAAATAGCAAGAAATAGGCTACATCTTCAAGAAGGAAATAATATTTTACAGAGACATTCAGAGGCTTGAATAAATGAAAAACATACTTTGTCCCCAGAGGGAAAAACTAATACTATAAAGATGTCGATTTTCTCCAAAGTAATAAATCCCTTTTAACGCACTCCAATAAAAATCCAAAAAAGACTCATCTACAGGGATTTAGACTATGATTCTAAAATTGTCCTGGGAGAATAAATAGTGAAAACTCATACAACAATATGGTTGCAGGGTCAATGAATTATCCAGGTTTTTACCCTTCTGCTATTAGCCTCTATACCAGCACCTGTGGGGTTCATCTTCGCCCTGATTGAGGCTACCTGGCTTAGTGATGTGCGCATGTGTGAGTGGGCTTACCTGGGCCTGGGAGATGAGGTTAAAAGGGGCAGAGTGACCCTGGAGAGGAGAACATGGAGCAAGAGGTGAGGATGTGAGGAGAGCACAGCAGGAGAATTCTAGAGAGGAGGGGGGGAGCCCAGAGATGGGGTGTTAAGATTCCTGGGGGTTCCCTCCCTGGGGGACCTGTGTCCCTGGTTCCCCGAGAGAGTTTGAAAGCCTGTGAAATCCACCAAGGCCTCCAACATTCTTCTTCAACTGGAATGGAGAATGAACCTATGCAGACAGGACTGCTTGCAGTAGGATGGTATTTCACTTGTGGGTCAACATAGATGAAGCTAAAATTTCAAGGCCAGGAAGGTTCCATGTCAATACCATGTTGGTGGTTCCTTCTAAGGAAGAAGGCAGAGGAGTAGGCTACGAAGATGGTGGGAACTAAATCTGTTGCTCTTTATTTCTTTCCTGAAGAGAGATGTGTGATGCAACCATGTTAAATATTAGCATTTGTTCAATAATGTAACTGATGATGTTACAGTATTTACAATTTTATTTTTCTATTCTCTAAAAGGAAGACTGAGGGAAACGAAGAGACACTACCAGATATTTTGAGTTCTCCATATTGTAGAGAGTATCATTTTGTCCCCAAATAAATTGCCATGAAAATAACAAGTCAATGACATGGAAGAGAAAACTAGACACACATCCAGCAGGAGAAGGTGTTTCAGGCCAGCGAGGGAATGAATGGTGGTTCTTAGCAGTTTCATATCATCATGAAAAAAACAACTGTTTTGAGGTTAAAAGCAAAATAAAACATGAAACCACAAAGAAGAAGAAAATACTGTTGTCTACTTCTCTGATTTCAGGGACGAGAAGAGCAAACTTTCCTCCTCACGAGACTTCTTCCTACCCCTGGGTTTTGCATGGAAACATCTTTCCTCACTACTCCTTCTCTTCTCCAGGAAGCTTGGTCCATTCTCCCCATTAGCTGACACTCTCTTTTCACTGTGGGCCTCGCTTTTGTGTTGCTCTTGCAATTTTGCATTCGCTTGTATGATTATTTGATTAGTGATCTGTCTCCCAGTGGAAAGCCACCAGTAGACAGCCACCCCATGATGACAGCGACCTTGCTTATTTTACTCATTTGAAAGTCACTAACCTACAATGTTTTAGGGGGTTGATTAATGTTCTTGAAGAAATGAATGAATGAATGAATGAACAAATGAATGAGAAGTAGCTGAGGAGAGCTGTTTTCTCCTGGTTTTCATGAATTATATATATGAAGATCTTAGTTATCTGTCATGTTGGGCTCCACGCCTTTTCTGTATCTGCAGTGACAGTGGACTGAGTTTTGTGACCGCACGTTGAAACTGCAGAACAAATGACCTCTCAATCTCCCTTTACAGATGTGTGATTCTAGAAGAGATTCCTTCATGTGCCCCTGAAAACCACCTTTGCCCTGGCCTCTAGAACATGAAACCAGCTCGCACCTCAGACTGCAAACTTGCTTCTGGGTTTTTCTTCCTCTTGCTAGTGAGTTCTTTCTACCAGTGGGGATGTTGTCCCTGGGAGAAGACTTACAGATGACCAGTCTCTGGAGGCTAGGGAATAGTGAGACACTATCTATAGGGAAGTGGTCTGGTCCCAATTCTTAACCTCATATTTTGCATTAAATTTATCTCACACTCTTCCTACTTTGAGATCCTTGAATCCAGTTACACTGGTTTGTATATGCACTCCCCTCCTCCAATTCCAAGTCTTTGTTTTCTCTGTCTGCTGAGCTTGGTGTCTTTCATTGAACACCCATTCCCCATTGCTCTCTACCCACTTTCATCTCTCCTTTGTCAAGTTCAAGTCATTTTATTCATGCGGAAACGTTCTGATGACTCCATGCAAGAGATGACCCCCTTCTATTACCTCATATTTATTCATGTATTGACCCATCCAACCATCCATTTATCCATCCATCCATTTATATATACATGCATACATACACACATCCTTCCATCCATTTATACAGTCAGCCACTCATCCATCCATCCAACCACCGTATACATGTTTAACATTACCTACAAAATGCTATTATTCACTTTCCATATTTGTTAATCAGGGTTTTCTGAGTGACCTTCAGATGTGGTTGAAAATGCAGCTTTTGTTGGGGAAATGCCTACGTAAGAGAAAATAAAGAAAGGGTTAGAGAAGTCTGAGAGACCCACCAAGACTGTGATGTGGCTGACTCACCAGTGAAAGAGAGCTGGAAGGCAGTTGGGGCAATCATCCTAGACTATTGCATTCTAAGGAAGGTTCTGTAGCACCATGGAGAGTCTTCAAGCCCTAATCTGCCATGAGAGAGGTCCAGTGTCTTCCAGAAATGGGCTCACTGTAACCTCTTGCTGTGTCTAGTCCCAGCCTGGGGGCTTCCTGCAGGAAGCCTGACCCTGGTGCAAGCGTGGCAATTGATTTCAAGGAAATCAGGGTCCTTGGTCTGTTACGCTCCCTGGAGCTGGAGGAGGTGGGTTGTACAATCCACTCCTTGTGCTGCACAACCGAATGTGGAGCAACTCTTCCCTGGTCCCCGTGAGCCTTTCTTACCAAGGGGCTGGTCTTCACCAGTAGCAAGTGGGGGTTAGAATGTAAATATCCATGCTCTCTTCTCTCTTGGGTGGGTTGATGCTGCCCTCCCTATAAATTATAGTTACCAGTGGACTTGAATGCCTACAAGTTCTCCTTAAGGAAGTGTATTAATGCGGTACATTAATCCAGCTTACTAATGCACCCCATATTGGCTGTATTCTTTTCCACCACTTTTTTTTACACTCCTTTCCCTGGGGTCTCCTCCCTAGTTGACGACCTGCAGTCATTCATTCTGTCTCAGGACGAGTTTTTCTCAGGTGGTTCCTCTGGGAGAAATCCATACTATGATACCAGGAACCTTCAACAAGGCAATTTGGGAAAATTTACTCCTTCCCAAGGAAGCCCAAGGTCTGTCTTTCACTGCTCAAAGAGAATAGCTCTTTCTACAATGAACCATAGAGTTTACCCAGTAGGTCATTGGAGAGGCTATGTAATTCATATCTTTTCTTTTGAATTCACCCTCCAGTTGCCAAGGCAGCATAGACTATTACCCTATGCAGATGACGACGAGGTCTCCATAGGTGAAAAAAGAGGCAATACTTAATGCATGTGTTCAGTCCAGATACAGCTTGTTTCAAAGTACAAACAAATTCCATGTAAAATAGCATCAATTCAAAGTCAACCTTGGATCTGTGTTGGTGAAGGGTTGCTGATAGATTATCTGCATGCACCTAAACTTCAATGATAATTAGAATATATAGAAATGTCTGGTAATTTTCAAGAGCATAAATGTAGTGAAGGGAATTAAAGTCACAGCTCACATGGGATCAACAATTCCTGGGCTCAGTGCTCAGAGGAAAAGTGGGGGTCATGGGGAGGGGTCCTCTGATACTAGGCTAGGCTATCCTCATGAGCAGAGCATGGCTGCAGGGGCTGCAGTGAAATGATGGGATGGGGAAGAGAAAGATTCTTCCAGAGTCTCTTTTGAACCTGAACTTGTAATAAAACCCTCATTTTGATTTCACAGTCATACTTATTAGAATTGGTCACCGGACATGCTAGTTTTCACTCTTGAAAGGATAGTAGGACTATAATTCTCCCAACCATGTGATTGTTGGGGTGACAGGACACTGTAAAAAAAATCACACCTTTAATGACTGGTTTGGGACCCTTGGGAGCTCTGCCACTATTCCAGAGAGTGGGTGCCTCCTCCTCTGGCTTCCAGGGTAGCTCATGACAAACTCTGTTCTGGGATGGGTTCAAAGCCAGACCGTTGTCATTCTAAGCCACAGAAATGTTGGAGGTCAATGTGCTCTTGCAGAAAAATGTTGACTGTCTTGTCTGATGTTCACTCTTTGGGGAGGGTGACCGGGGAGATGGCTCTTCAGAAAGTCTCCTACTTCTGGGGGAAAAGTTGATAATCTTGCATGTAAAATCCCTGTCATCTGCTCAAGACATGTCATTTTCTGAGCATGCTTCCGGACCTGGCCCACCCTACTCTTCCAGTTTTCCAAATGGCCACAGTCAGAAAATGTAAACCAAGCTTTAAATCACATCGATTTTAATGACCAGGTTTCATGAAATGTTTAAGATTGTTTTAGAAAACATAACCTCCCCTATCCAGAATGCCACTCGCTCGTAAGACTGCTCCACTCTTGACCAAAATAAAGGAAAAAAATGAATCATGAGACATTGCTGAAGTTATTAAATAGTATCTAATCCCTAATGGTGAATTCATTTTCATTTAATAACAAGTTATTGTGAAGTCTAATGAAAAATAGAGTGGCATGCAAAATAAGTGGGCCTCCGCTTTCATTGACATTGTGCCAGTCTTTGGCGTGCAGTGTTACAATACTATCCATCTTCATAAAGGACTCCTTGCAAGGCATTATTAAACAGCAGGAAGGAATGGCAGATGACAGCTTCATTAGTCATGACGAGGTAATCCTGGCCAATTTATCCTGGGAATTATTAACACATTCCTAAACACCCCTTGGTTGATGGCATCCAAAAAAAGAAAGAACGAAAGAAAGAAAGTAGGAGATCAGCTGTCAGATTTTGGATATTACCCAAATCGTGCTGCAAGTTTCTTTAGGTCTGGAGTAATTGCTCTTCCCCAGAGATTTTCTGGAATGTTTCTGGGGAATTGGGATCTTCCAAATCTGCTTGCACCTCAAAACACTTGCCCATTACTGAGTGCCTCATGGAGAGAAAAAAATCTGAATGGCATCCACCTGATAGACAAATTTAGACTACATTGTCCAGTAAATGCGTGAATTAGCCCCAAACTCATTTCTTATGTCTAGCTGGAAAACAGGCTCTTTAAAAGAACCTCATTGGCAGCCAGTAAATAAACTGTAAATATCAGATTCCAGTGGGTTCCTGTGAACCTTGGCAACCAAGAACCCCATGCTCATTTGGGATTATCACACCCCCCCCCCGAGTTTCATGTCAGCCTGGTTTCAGCCTGAGGCTCAAGGGACAAGATGGCTGCTATGAGCCAAGATTCCTTCTTTATGACCTTTTCTAGTCATGCTGCCTTTTGAGTTTCTTGGTGAGGTAACTGAGTGGGGTTTTGAGGGAACTGGCTGGAAAAAGGGGGGCAGTCTTGATGGCTGGGTCAAAGCACGCTGCATGAAGGAGTTGGTATTCCTGTTAAACATTCTGGATGCTTAGAGTTTACTTCAGATCATGGACAAATGAAGTGCCAACTATGATGAATTTGTAAGTGAAATAATAATGCAGAATATATTTTTGACATCTCAGCCAGCAGAGTGTCAATGAAAAACGATTCTCTAGACTTTCCTTACCCTGGCTTCAAATTTGAGTCAACTGTCTGACAATATTCCTGTCACACATTACTTTTTCCCCTCCAGATAAAATAAAAAACAGTCATTCAAACAAGCAGGTTCTTCATTTCTAAGTATTTTGGGTGAAGTCACCACATTGGGTTTTGCTTTACACAATATTAATCAGAGGAATCTGAAACCAAGAGCATGGTTATGCAACAGTGGAGGTGTGTGTGTGTGTGTGTGTAGGGAGTTGGAACCATATTTATAGACTAGTGAGTAGCTTCTAGAGAGGTTGATTGGTAATCTTTTTGCATTTCATTTGAGTTATTATCACAAAGAACCAGTTGAGTACTGACTATGAGCACTCCACTGATTCCAGGGTCATAAATACTGTTTCCCTAAGTAGAACGCAAGCTCCTAAAGGGAATTACATATCCTTGTCCTCTCAGAAGAAGAATAAGGTAAGGATTGAGGGAGCAGGGAGAAGGAGGTAGTCTGAGCAGAAATGGATCTAGTCATGCAGGTTAAAGCAGTACAACTTCAGTTGTACTGAAGTTGTTCAGATAAATCTGTAAGTCAGGTGATTAGAGAGAGAGACATGGATTTAAAGATCTAAAATAAAAATGAGATTTGTATATATATATATATATATATAATATAAGATTATGAGAACACCACAGATTTTAGGCAAGAATTAAGGACAGCATTTTGTTTTATTTATTTTATTTTTAGACTAGGTCTGCTTTGCTTCCCAGGATAGTCCAGACCCCAGGGACTCAAGAGATCCCCAGTCTCAGCCTCCCAGATAGCTGGGATTGCAGATGCCCAGCACCACACCCAGCTGTGTTTGTGTTTTCAAGACCAGGTCTCACTATGTTGCCAGGGGTAGTCTTGAACCCGCAAACTCAAGTGACCTCTGTCCTCTTGCCTCCCAGTGCTTGGACTACAGGTGCACGCAACCACGCCCAACTGAGGACAATATTTTAGTTCTGTGCCTGAAATCTTATCCTGAGGTGAATTTAACCTGCACTACAAACTGTCCCCTAACCGTCTCTTCTGTCAGTGTCCAGAGCACCTTCACAGGAAGCAGGGCATCTGCACTGGCGCTTTTCTCTCAAATGAGCAATCAGGAGGTCACAGTGCTAAATTTTGAATTCTGAAACTGACATGGTATCTGGGTAAAGGATAAATTGCAAACTTGCTACAAATCAACTTATGGAAACTCCATATTTGCAGTCTGGAAGGAAAAGGGGAATTTGGGAGCCTCAAGCTACTCAAATGCTTTAGTTTCCAAGAGGTTACCTGGCAGAGAGGAGGTGTGGAACAAACACTTATAGATGAAATGACATGAGCCCGGGGTGCTTGGCAGTGCAGACCTCAGTGCTGGTGACTGGTGCTTGTTGCCTGAGTCTGGACTTTCTTATAGTATAAAGAATCTGGGCCAGGCACAGTGGCGCGTGCCTGTAAGCTTCAGCCTATGAAGTGACTGGGGCTAGGGATCGCAGTTCGAATCCCATCTGGGGCCCGTAGTGAGACCTAATTCCAAAAAATAACTGGGTGTGGTGGTGCACGCCTGTCATCCCAGCTACCTGGGAAGCTGAGGCTGCAGATTGCTTGAGTCTGTGGCCCCCTGGGCAACGAGAGCCTGCGGTTCCACGAGCAAAAATAACGAGACCTAGTCTCAAAAAAAAAAAAAAATAGTATTAAGAATCTTTGCATTCAAAGTCTCCTTGTGAATGTTTCTCTGACATTCCTGAGTAGAACCCCTGATGAGAGAAGCAAAACTGAGGATTAAATGCAATGTATTAAAGTCATAAACAGAAGACCAAGGCCAAGGTCAACTCTTGGGTTTCCAAGTCATTCACCGGCCACTGCCTCTGGCCAGAAACACTCCTGTTCCCTGAGGATGTAGTGGCACAGGTGATACTAAAATGATGGGATGACACTGATCAAAAAGGTCTCCATCAGTTTTAGCCTTCTGGTCTACCCAGAAAATCTGATCCCTGGTCAATTGCTCTCCTTTCCACAGTCCTTTGCCTGGAGTACAAACACAATGTTCTTGGCACCAGGTAGGTAGACACAGGCGTGCCAAAAGCCTGAAGCTCTGGTTGGTCCTGGCCTGGGAGTGACTTTGTGGGTTGGACAGAGAGGCGTTGAGAAGAAAGTTGAATTCTCATTTTTTTGTGCTGTGTAAATGTATTGCCATTGGCTTTTACTGGGCAGTTCTAAGCCAGTGATAGAAAAATGTTTTCATTGGCAGGAGAACACACTGTACATCCACATATACGCGTCTCTGATTTTTGGCGAGTTGCAGAAACTTGCAGCTGACATCCTTTCTGCTCCTTTGTCTATTGTTCACGGCTGAGTTTAGAGCCTGTCTCTCTCCAGCACTCAGCTCCCCCTGAGTTATCCATGACCTCAGCTCTTGCTGCCATGACTATCTTTACCAGTGTGAAAAGCCATTTAAGCTTCAGGACCTACTAGTTTTCAGGGAGACTTCCAAAACCCTCGAGGGGTCTTCTATGGGTCTACATGGTGATATGCTTTTGACAAAACCAGTATTAATTGCCATTTACTAAAAGTATGATTTCCTTCCACTTGACCCCTCCATTATTTCCCCCTAGAGGACTTAGGTACAAATGAAAAGGTCACAGGCATTTTGAAGAATCCTGCTAAGAAGAGCATGAGTTGGAAATTTGTTTGTTTAGGGTTCAGTGGGTCTATTTCACACTTCCTTTCATATTCATCATTGTAGAGTCAAAATGACTTTCAGGAGTACTCTGTACACACTATGTGGCATGTGGGCCCAGGGTGATATAAACCTGTCCTACTCTACCTGAAGTGGGTGAGTAATGGTGAAGAAGTTGAAGTGTGCAGAAATGGAAGCAGGAATGTCATTTCAATCACATGTATTTGGATTATTTGGTTCTCAATGATGTCTCCTCAGGAAATTATCTTTCTGAAAATAGTGCAACACATAGAATTATAATGTACCATGCTACCATGCTTTAAAATGAAACCTGACACAAGTAGAATTGACTAGAGTGCTTGTGTTCATGGGGTATAAAACTTAAAAAGCACTAAAAACTGTGAAGTGGTGTTTCATGCATACCAAATTGCATTTTTATGGCTCCCAAAATATTGGACCCATCTTAGCATGCCTGAGACATCTTGGCCTGATGACATTTGGCAATTCCTGAGAAAATGACTTTGAAAAAAAAAAACCATTAAAATCATAGCAAGCATCCTCAGTGTTCCTGTGACAAAACTCCCACGCATATTCATACATAAGTTAGTGTACATAGTTTAAGGATAATTTGATTAAACAATTATGTAGCTCAATCTAATATAATGGCATTTTAAAATGCATTTGAATTGCTTTCTCTTCTCTCCATGAAAATGATATTACAGAATTATTGTCACAAGAAGAGATGATCGTACAAAGAATATGCAACCAAAAAAATAGGAACATGAATATAATACAGTTATAATATACAATTTTTCAGTTTTATGATGCCTGGGGTATTTGTCACCTTTTAAAAAGTTCTGACTTGTTGTGATGTCTTCTTGCGGGGAGGGGGGGGGCTCCCGATACATTTTCCCCTGCATACCTAATTTTATGTTTCTGTTTGGAATTCTTTTTCTTAAAGAGCCCTCTCCAGGCAGAAGCTCCAAGACTCAGCTACCTGAAGCTAGTTTTGACCGCAGTCAAACAATTCCTTATTCTCGTTTATGTTATTTTTATAAAAGCTATTGAATTTTAAAAAGTCATGGAATAGTTGGTGCCTGGGGAAATAACTCTCCACAATACAGAGCTGGGGTTTATAAACAAACCATGGGTTGTGTCAGCACGCCTGGCTATCCAGCTCTAGCCAGCGTCAACTTGAGTCCATCTTCTTGGCTTTCTTCTTGACCTAATTTATTGGGATGAGTGTGGACTTGGGAGCAGGCTGCCTGGATCTGACTTCGCGGTCCGCCCTGTGCCCTTGGGAAAATGACTAACTCTCTTAGTGCCTCGTGTGTAAAAGGAGGCTTTCATCCTCCTTTTGGAGGATGTTTCTGGGTTTTTTTTTGGGGGGGGGGGGCGGTGTTTGGGGAGAGCTCCGCGTGTGAACAGCACCTGATTGACCGGATTCATTATACGTTAGTGTTACCTTAAAAATGCATGGATTAGAATTTCTTTTCACATAGGTCCTGTGTTCTCCCATCCCCCAAGACCGAGCGCTTAAGTTTCATTGCTAATGAAAACCATCTTTGCCGGCGCCTCCCAGCTGCCCAGAATGTGCGGGTGTGAGCGCCATCTAGCGGCCGCACCTGCGGCCCCGCCGACCCCAGGCACAGCTCAGCAGATGTGGCTGTTCTGGCTCCACACTGGTTACTAGGTTTGCCCCAGCGCTGGGACCCCACAGTGCAGAAGCAACAATGTGGCCACTTCTTAGAAGAGGGACACTTCTTAGAAGCTAGGCGTCCAGGAACGAAGTCTGTCCGACGTCCCCGGGAAACAGGGCTTGTTGGATGGACCAAGTTACTTAGGAACCCAAAGAAAGCTGTCGCTGTGTTGCATGGACTCCACGACCTCCAGTGTCTCTGAAAGGGCTTCAAAGGAAAGCCTGGTGATAATGGCAACGAGGCCTGCGTTGTCCCGAGATAACGTAGCTCCACCGTGACCTGCAAATGGCTGCAAAAACGAAAAAGAAGGAGAGGATAAGGGAGATGATAAAAGATCAAAGCCTGGAGTGTTCTTAAGGGGAGATGGTTGGGGTGTGCACCTTACTATCTCGAAAGAGTCTCCCGAGAAACAGATACTGATGGATTAATCAGTCATGGGCTGCGTCAGGGACGGGGCAATTAGCTGCTCAGACCTGCGCGCCTTTCGCCCGCGCATGGGTGGTGGGAAAGGTCAGTTTTCAGAGGAAGATGACCCAGTTCTGTTAAGCAATGTAAGTGCACAGACCAGAAAGAAAAGCACTGAGTTATCAGCTGTGATTATTTAGGGGAGTGCGATTATGAGGCAAAC